>CM050323.1:106100679-106125679 GCA_027475135.1 Bactrocera correcta
TCAACAGCTTGGTGTCGGAATGGCCAATCAGGCAAACAGGCATATTTAAATTGCGGCCGCTCCGAAGCTACTTGCCTGTATAATGCCGTTGATGTCGGCGAGGAGTTGAAGTGGAAGAAATTGCCGCCCATGTGCTGCTCAACCCGGCAGTTCGCGCGCTAAGACTGAGGTGAGTCTGAGGTGTCTGGTCCGTTCGGCTTCGGCTCTTGTGCGCTGTTGTGTGTTGCAATGTGCGCGAACGCGCCAATTGCCACTTTATTGCAATTTACGATGGCATTACGTTGCGACTCCACGCAGCTGAAAGCAATATTTGCGTTGAACTGTGGTTTTATTATTTTTTTCGAGGTGGCGCATTGCGTGCGGAGGGGAAGTGAGTGAGTCTATGGCTCTCGAATGGTTGAAGCAAGATTTGGTTTGAGTTGGAGAAAAGAGTCTGGCCGAGACTGCGGTGCTTATGTGATACGGATGGACGTAGAAGTTTAGAGGATGGGAGTGAAGCTGCACTGTAACCAGAGAAACAAGTTTGAAAAGCGCGTGAATTATCGGAGTTGCCACAGTATATGAAATATATACGTAGGTAAAGCAGAATCTCGGTTTTACAGTAAAATCTGCGGGTATTGAGCTTTGAAGTCTTACTTAGGTTAGGTTAGATTAGGTAAATAGGCTAATATTCGTGAGACCACGAATAATCCCACTTTGCCTGCTAGAGGCGCTTGTCCATTTTAACGCCCAGAACTCTAAGGAACGAATAGAACCGACCGTCGTATGTCTGCAAAGCGCCTAGAGCCAGACAAAAATTTATTGAGCTGACTAATATCTTTTTCCAGCCAATTCGCCGAAATCGTAGACAGTATGGCAACAGAGATGATTCAACTTTAGTCTGGTAAAAGCTGGACATTGAAGGAGAAAGTGTCTGGAGTTTCCACCTCATCTTCTTCTCCGAAGCTTTGACAAGTTGCGCCCCACTGCATAAGTGCCAATGGGGCAATGTCCAGTTATGACCCTTTCGGTCTTATGAACCTTGCTAAGAGCTGGTAGTTCATGGACCTTTGGGTTGCACTCTGAGCCAGGAGGCTTTCGCAACCCCACAAGTGCTGGTTGCAGACCCCAAAGCTTACCGAATGTTATTCGGTTTTTTTCCTGAGCTCGATTTTTCTGAAACCAGTCTCTTTCTTATTTTCCAATAAAGTAAAATCCAAAAACGTTCCTTTCTTGCAACGGCACCAGCTACTTCAGCAACTACGCCATTAACTTTGATCCGACTAATGTACGCCTGCACAAACATAAAAGCACCGAAGTCAATTTTCCTCGGCAATTTCTTCGAGTGCAGCGCGACATTAACTCAACGACAACTGGCTATGTCAGAACGACCAAAAGAGATATGATAACGACATGGTGGCAGCAATAGTCAACGCAAAGCGCGCCAATGGAAAGGCTGCACTCGTGCTGCTTCAAAGGAAGTCGTAATGGAAGATGTGTGGTGTGCCATCAGAGTCATTTCGCGCAATCGAAAATAGGTTGATAGCTATTGGCCACGCACCAGCGACACAGTGCCCCTACAGCGTTGACTTACCGGTTGTCCTGTTGCCCGCACTGTATTCTACTACCGTTATTGTTGTTGCACTTGTGCGAAAGCCTGTCTCCGTTCAATTGATAATGGTGCTTTATGGAAATGCCAAAGACAGCTGGACGAAGTGTGCACCGGCATGTTGTTGCTGTTTTTGTTGTTATTAAATTGTCAAGCCAAGTGAAATGTGGCGCGTTTCATTATCGCAAGCACCATTTAAATTGGTAGCACTTAGGCACGTGTATGTGCGCGCTCGGTGGTGGACTCATTGACGATTGGCGCTGACTCACAAGTGCTGAGGAGTGAGCCACTTGTTGGCTGGCGGTTAGTTGATGATGAAGCTGTTCCATTATCAGTGGGTAGCTAAATGTTGTGATTTTATGATTTTCTCGCGGAATCGCGGAGTGGAGAAAAGCCTCACTTCTTTTGTTTTGATCTTCTTATTTTTTAATATATAGAATTTTTTAATGGCTAAACGTAAATGTTTGTCAAGTGGTTAATGGTTTACTCTTATTTGAAATTTGATTTCATTCTTGTTATTGAACAAATTTTCAGCTATTTTACTCTCTGACGTCATATCACGGTATTTCATCGATTTGTACTCGAAGTTTTTCAGAAAAGATGAACATAGCATCTTTTTTTTGGGCTGAAAAAAATTGCCTTTATTTTTTAAGTATCCATAAGAAACTTATTGGGTTTGATTTCAAATCGATTAAACTTCTTCATTCTTTACTGATAAGTCAGAAAATTAAAAAAGCTCTCGAAAGCTTTCCAAAACTCTGAGAAGAGCTTTCAAAGCTTCATGGATTGAATAACTTAAATGAAGGACGTGCACTAGAGAAATATACTTTCACAAAAATATTGTGTTCAAATGTATGTATATAATTTGCGTACATACCTTTATTAAAATATTGTTCGAGTTTTTTTTTTGGCATTTATCGTGCGTTTAATGGTGTCAAGCTAATGCAGGTTTAAGATTGGCTCGTAATTTTTTGAAAATATTTTTCATATTAGAGATGAATTCGAATAAATTGAAGGGGGACCATCCTCTCCATATCCTTAGCATGTAAATTGAAAGCTTCGATTCTGTTAAGCTCGAAAGCTTTTAGCATTGCGATATTCGGAATTGGCGGAGGCGATATTATTTTTTTAAATGCGTTTAATTTTAGTTAAAAAGTTTCTTAAAGCTCGAAAGCTTTCTGAAGTTCGAAAGCTTCTTGAAGCTGAAAGCTTTAAGCATTGTGATATTCTGAAATGGAGGAGGTAGTACTTCATAAGCGATCTTCTTTTTTGAAATGCATATTATTTTATTTGAAAGCTTCTTGAAAGCTCCAGCTATAGTTAACTTAAAAGCTTTTACCACTTCTTTTTTTTAATCATCAAAAATCTTCATATTAAGTTAATTTATATTAAGATTGAACTAGTAGCTGGTTAATGAGCGTTGAGTGAAAATTGAGCTTTATCTTAAAGCTTTCGCAAAAGCCTATGAATCATGGCCAACAAATATCTACCTAACTACCAAAAGTTGTCTTTATAAGAAATATCTATAGACATACATATCCTTAACTTGTGAATTTCTAAAAATCGATTTTTGTTTTTGTTATTGTTACATACATGTAAAGTATATCTGCATTTATTAGTAGGTATTTGTATTAATTATTATACTACGAATTAAAATTAAATGAAGTTTTCTTTAGTCAAAGGCTTAATGCGCTAATAGTGTGCTGTAATTAATTTAGGAGTGCGTTAATTAAGGCTTAAATGGCAAATGAATAAGACAAATGTACATATATAACATACATACATATACTTGTACATATTATATATTAAATTTACATTATTTCGCTGCATATTTAATGGCAGCGGTTTTATTTTATAACAATATGCCACCATGACATTCTAGATACGTATTTGTATATAATATATACCTATTTATGTCGCCACTTAACCGTTATTAACTATTTATAAAACGATTCTCTCCACAATTCAAGCTTACAAACAAAAGCTTCATACATAACATAGTGTAACACTTTATAAATATATGTATATGTGTTTACTTATATGTATGTATACTATATGTGTACATGTGTTTGGAAATATTTAATCTTACACAGTTTAAAGACCTAATGAACGCAAATAAATACAACAGATTAATATCAAACACATTAAATCATTAAATTTTCCATACATTTGATACCGAGCTTTTACGCTATGACCTCAATCGACTCCTGACTCACCTACTGGGGTAAGCATTTAAGTTTCGCGAACAAAAAGTGTCAAGCAAATTAATTTGATGAATAAAGTGTATTTTTTCGACCTTTAATACATTCATAATCTGATTGGAATTATGTAGATGATCCTTAGCTAACAATCAACAGGTCAATTAAAAAGGCCTCACGAATACTTCGAATAGTCGAATGATGAGGTAACCGCCAAAACTGAAGCCTAGTTTGAGGCAAAGAACATATCGTAATACAGAAATTGTTTCGAAAATGGTATTAGAGGTGCCCTATAATTATTCTATCGTCATTGAAGTGAACTGAGTTGAATAAAAACAATATATTTTACTATGTTAGGCCAGGGACTTTTCAATTAACCTGTTAACTGTCCAAAAATTCAGTCGCAGGAACGTCAAAATCCAATCACTGTCGACCGTTTGTTTCCTCCGGAATGAATTTATGATTAATCACGTTATTAGAAGTTCTTTTTGGTTTTGTGCTTATTCGGTTATTGAATGTGAGTTCCGAAACTACGTTGATAAACATTTGCTTAGTGATCCCTACTTTACATTATCTTCTTGCAAAAAATTAGACGTTTCTTTGTAAATAGTACCCAAACTCTTAAGGATAATCCATAATAGCTTCTGCTTACCCGCTGCTAATCGAGAATTTCCGATCCCAACATAAAAAAGGAGTGAATACCATTATAGAATCGGTGAGTCATTTTCTCATCAGTTATTCTTTCTTTCTTAATGCTTTCAAAATATTTGCCATATCTCTAGATTTATTAATACTATGTAGATAAAAAATACTGTCAGGAAAGAAATTTATCTTTTCCAGTTGAGAACCTGAAGTACTACAAGTATAAGAATAGTTTAAGTGCTGATTGCTCTTAGAAATGGCTATATCCAAGGTTTCAATGTTTTTTTAGCCAACGATTCATAAGTGGTGATCCAAAAAACCCTGAAATTTACAAGGAAACCACTGAAATTTACTAATCTAATAAAATGCATCTCCATATGAGCAAAAATTCTCAACTATAAGCTTGCTAGGTGTTTGGCAATAAGAAATATTCTCAGCAAGTCTGCCATAGCACCTTCTTGTAGTGTAAGTTTTGGAGTAATCAAACCTAGCTAAACTTTTCTCATATCAAATTTATAGTTTGAGTTTGCCACAGCCCATCCAAGCCAAATCTTTCCGCTGCTCCTCTGCCTCTTCGCATCATTTGATAATGTCTTTTCCAATAAAGTGTAATAGATTTTCCGTGGCTTTAGCCTACGGCTAAGTCCATAGTTGAGTTAAAAGCATCGTTGCATAGAAAATTTTTTATTTATATAATAACTGTATTTGATGAAATGCTGATGATGATCTAATAACATTACCTATTTGATGTGCACTGTGGTGTATGCTTACAGTCACTGTAAAATCAATATGCGCCAGTTTTCATCGCTTTGTTGTTCGCTCCACTGTGTGCTTAGCTTAAAGCTGTCGACTCATAAACTTTAAATTAATGCAGTCAACATGCTTGCTGTCTCTCAAAAATGCTTAATCAGTCAGAGTTTACTATTTTTTACTTCCTCTTAGAGACTCATAAAATTCTAATTTAAATTTTTCTTTTCCCAATACGCGCCAAACGCTCTAATTGATACAACAACTTCCTGTTGCATTTCTTACAACTGTACAAGCCAGGTGGAATTTAGTGCTGAAAAAAGCTGAAACTAGTTTTGAAAAAGTTGTATTACAACAAAAAGAAAAAACAAAAGAAAACAGATGTTATGTTGTTCTAATTACTTAACGTGTAATGGAAAGTGATGGAATGAGGGAAGCAAGCGCGAAAGCTGTGAAAAATAGCGCATGCAGAGACAAGTTGCCGGCACGAGCTGTACAAAATAACTTTCAAAAAACTACAAACAAACAACTTTTGTCATAAAATTGTTTGAAATAAAGTAAAATACATTAAGAATCTCGGTAGAAAACGTGACCTCAACGCAACGCCTCGCATTACGTCGCGCGCTTTTTATGTTTTTTATGCGCTTTTAATTAAATAATTAACTATAACAATGCAAACAAACACACACACGCACATATGTTTGTCACTCAAACAACAACTTAACGCTTTACTAGTGAATTTTTCACTCACTTTCCAATAAAAACAAAGTTTTATACGAACACTCAATCAGTTGCGAACTGCAATCCGACGTGTGAACAGCATATAATCCAATTTTTTTCGCGTAACGCAGCAAAAACGAGAGTGACAATCAATAAAAAAGTGAAAGATATCTTTTTAATTTTTTTGTTTTTAATTTAAAATTTTTTTTTCAAATTTATTAAATTTTGTTTTTTATTTTTTAAATTTTTTTCTTGAATTTTTGTTTTAATTTTTTTTTGATTTTTTTTTTTTGAAATTTTTTTTTCCACCAAAAAATGCACTCAATAAGCATTTTGTGCACTGCCTTCGCATTGTGCGCCGTGCTGTCGTCAACTTTCGGCAGCAGCAGTGTGGTGAGCAACTGTCCTGTTGGCGCAACATGCCCGATAAGTGGCAGCAGCACTACAACTAGCACCACCAGCGCTACGACAGGCAAAAGCGTCGAAAACAATAACAACAAACACAATTTCTTGAAAGAGAAACGTAAGTTGCGCGATTTTTGCAAAAAAAAAATGATATATAAAAAACAAGTTTTTTTTCTTTTTGTTGTTGTTTTTGGGGGAAAAACTGTATCTTGTTTTTTCTTTCCATTTGCAGCAAAAGATCTGCAAACCTGTCAGCGTAAGTCAGCTGATTTTGATAAATGCATCGTAAATGCCTATCAAAATATATTCAGCACTTGGAAGCAAGGTAAGAGGGGGAGAGGCAGAGTGGTGAAAACTAGAAACACTTTATTTTTGTGTTCATAACACAAATTTAAAAATTAAAAATTTAAATTCGTTTAGAAAATTTTCGGGATTTCGGGATTGTGAATTTCATGTGCTAATCAAGTCCTAATTAAAATTTTTTTCAAGAGTACAAAATGTATGTTAAGTACGTTTCGTATAATTTTGGGATTTCGGGACTACAATATGCTGGTCCCGAAATTTCGGGATTTTGAAATAGAATTGTTTGGTTATTTTTAACTTTCAGAGTAAAAAACTTATATTTAAATTAATTTCGAATATTTTTGGGATTTCGGCATTACATTGTACTGATCCCGAAATTTCGGAATTTCAAAATATAAAGCCATATTAAATTTAGCCATAACATTTCTGACATGCTAATGAATTGAATGTTGTGCAGCATAACTTTTCGGGATTACTGCTGAAGGTTGCGTTTTTTAATGTAATTTAACATTTATTTTGTTTTTATATACTCGTACTCGACTTATTTATTATAAAACAATATATTACTTTAACATTTTTGTTTCTCTATTTCCATAGGTATCGATGGCGTCCCGCATTCCACACCCATCGATCCATTATTCGTACAAGAATTCGAAGTCATCGAAGATCGTGAAAACATTACACCGATCACAGTGAAGATTAATAATATAACAGTAACCGGTTTGAGTGAGGCGAAGGTCAAGAGTGTCAAGTAAGTGAGAGTATGTTATATTTCTTATATGTTTACATTGATTACATAAACTTTATTTACATTGTGTTTAAATAACTGAGTAGTTGTATTCGATTATTCGTAATTAACAAGCAATTGGTATTCAATTATGGATGAATTGATAGGAGAATGGCAATTAAGCGCATAAAATCAGTTATTTACGTAAACAGGTGCCAGCGTTTTTTGCCTTAAGGTTCTAGTGTGATATAACTTACAGTCATATTTTATATACATATATAATCAGAGTACTAGCGACTAATTGCTAATTTCTTTGCATAATATTTTCCGCTTTCAAATTTTTTCGCACCAAAAGCTTCAAGGATAATGAGTACGATTTCAAAATGACCTATTTAGTACCGAAAGTACGACTTAACGGTCACTACACCGCCAAAGGACACGTGCTGCTGCTCAAACTCGACACGAGCGGTGAAATGTTCATGGAAATACGTAAGCAAAAAATTAAAAATAAATTACAAAATACAATAATAAAATAATACACAATTTTCCCAACCCCAAACGCAATTTTCCACTACAAAAAATAAAAAAAAAAATCACCATATTTTGCATGATCCCACGCACATTTCTCACAAATTCGCCACAAAATCCATTAAAATATTTTTTTCTTGCCTCACCCGTTTTCACCACCGCCACGCAGTTGATGGTCTCTACACCGTCACGACCAAGGTTAAGCTGAACACTTTGGAAAATCACAAATTTTTCAATCTGAAGGCGCTACAATTTAATGTGGACTCCATAAAGGACTTGAATTTGCACTTCGACAATTTGTTCAAGGACAAGGTGCTGAACGATAATACAAACGCCGTGTTCAATGACAGCTGGCGTGTATTTTTCGACATATTCAAGCCGAAAATCGAAGCGGAAATCAATAAAGTACTATTGGCGCACTTCCGCAGCGTGTTTGCCCAGGTACCGGCCGAGTTTTTCATCGCCGACGTTGCAGCAGCGGAGGTGGCGTCTGCAGAGCAACATGACACGGCCTCCAGTACTGCACACAGTCGAAACATCAAGGATATAACGCATTTGGAATTGCAGCAGACGCACGCCGCGCATGACTCCTCGAAGGCAGAGGAGAAGGAACACAAGTTGCATTGAATTTAATGCTTGAGCGGTTAAATGGTAGAATGAATTATATTTCATGGATTCGCTTTGAAAATAACAATAAAAAATATACCATATATTTTTAAATAGTTTATACTTTTTTCATTTTTTGTCATATTCTTATCAAAGTCAAAGAAGCAGCTGGTTGCGCATGCGCTGCTGACACGTGGTTTCTTTAAAGCACAGCTACAGGGTGTGAAAACTGGCATAAATAACTGTTTTGCTGCTGAAATAACAAATATCTTCTTGTTGCATACTTTTGGGCGAGATATTAACGGCTGAATATATTTATTATTACAGGGGCCCTTCAAACTGTTCACTTTCCAGCTTATGTTCAAATCTTTAGCATACTTTTAGGCGACACATAATAATTGAAGGTTAAAATGAAAATCTTGAAAGATAAAAAATCGATACTAAATGAAGTGATTAATTTTCTGCTATCCAGTGTTGCTTTTTAAAAGTAAGTTTGGGCAAAAAATTCCAACGAGTATTGTTGATTTCACAGCAAAACCATTGGAGTTGAAGGAGTTGTGTGCGCGAAGCAGTCAAAAATACAAAGAAAAGCCGCCTGCAAGCAACAACAACGGCTGGTCAACTGCCATTTCGGCTTCCGCTTGAATTGTTTTGTTTTTCAGCGACTTGTTTGTTTGTATATTTGCCTGTTTGTTTGCCGGCTTGGTTGGTATGTGGCATGTTGTTGACATGCCAGCGCTGTTGCAACAACCACACAGGCCAGTCAAAGTGCACTGCATGCAAGTGGCAGATGCAACAGTGCAATGCACCAGCACAATTACGAGAACTAACGGTAGAACGCATAATCACACAGACACACGCGCTTTTTCTCATAGGACACGCTGCTCTTCAGTTTCACTGCTGCATCTTCAATGCCACTTGCCACTTGCGCTTTGCTGCTACAATTTAGCATATGATAATAAAGCTCAGTCAGCCGTCCAGCTCATATGTGCAACCAAAAATTGCACGCACTACCACAACCTGTGGCAACGCAAACTCCAACTCCATTGTAGCTGCAACTTCAGCACCATTTCACTCCAACCAGCGTCACATCCTTTGTATAAAGCGGAGTTTTAATATTGCTTGTCCCTTTGTTTGTTATTGTTGTTGCACAATACCATCTCTCCCCATGCCGGCCACAACAACAGCGCTAACAGCCACATTCGTAATTTAATTGAATGGACATAATGGCTGTTGGTCAGCAGCTGGCATTCAAGCGGCCAGACAATCATTCTGTTGCATTTTCACTCGCCTTTGTCTTCTGTCAGCATCTCTCTATGTGTGTGCTTATATATATGTTTGTGTGTGTGTGTGTGCTGTCGCTTTCGCTTCGTTTTGCGTGGCTTGCAAATGGACCTGAAGTGGTCCTTTTGGTTAATTGAAAACAATTAAGTGGAAAATTGAAAACATTTTGACAGTCAACGAGCGTACACAAGCTGATGCTTCTCTGCTTTTCCACACTTCGCTCTTATGCCTCGCGCTTTTGTGTCTGACTGGTTGATTTTTTTCTGATTTTTCCATTATATCGCCGCTCATAAACGTTTCTGTACGCAAACCATATGTGGTCTGTAGCTTAATTTGCAAGCGACTTTTCTACATACACTTTATTGAGTAGCTAAACGTTTTAGTCAGGTGGGGTATTACATAAACTGGAATTGAAGTGCAATATGCAATATTTAAGGGATGATCCAAGTAGAGGTAATTTTTTCAATTGCCTTTTTTAGACAGTAACTCGGACTGATGTATGGAACGGCTTGCTGAATTTTACGTCGAGATCTTAAATTCAAAGAATACAAAATACAGCTTGTAGAAGAACTGAAGCCGCTCAACCTACCCAAGCGACATCGCTTCGCTCTATAGTCTCTTGAAAAGTTCGGAGAAGATCCGATGTTGTCGAGCCAAATTTTGTTCAGCGATGAGGCCCGATTCAGGCTCAATGGGTACGTAGGTAAGAAACGGCATAAAGAGAAACCTGAATAGATTCAAGTGCTGCCATTTTATTGAGAAAAACCAAAAGTTTGGTGTAGATTGTGGGCTGTTAGGATCATCATATCATAGTCGTCAATGGCGACCATGATAACTGACTATTTGAGGCCTGAAATTGAAGCTCGTGATCTCGACGACTTTTGGTGACAACAAGATGCCCCCACTTCCTAAACATCGCATCAGTCAGTGGACTTATTTAGAGAACACTTCGATGAGCAGATAATTTCACATTTTTAGCCGGCCGATTGGCCACCAAAGTCTAAAGTCTAAAGTCTATGTGGACAACCCCGCTTCGATTCAGGCCTTAGACCGAAACATCACGCGTGTCATTCGTCAATTAACTGTCGAAATGCTCTAACAAGTCATAGAAAATTGGACTCAACAAATGGACCATCTGAGACCTAACCGCGGCCAACATTTGTAAAAAAAGGTTTCTTGATAAATATCCTATCAAGTTCCGTGCGTTGAAGATGATGCTTATGAATCAACAAGTTGAATTTCCGGTCAGTTAGCTTATGGATCCGGAATAAAAAGCTGAAGAAACAAATCTAACTTATTGCTTGTGATGAGGAATTTGATGGCGACGCTCCGGTTTAAAGGGCAAATATTTTTTGCTAAGAATGTGTTAAGATAAGATTGATAAATGAGGAATGCACCGCAACCTTTGGTCTATTGTGCTCGTATTACGTTACGGGGATTAGATTGACCCAATCTCAGCAGTGTCTGAATTAAATCAAATGGGTGTATTATATTGCTTCTTTACTGCTTATTTAAGCCACTTTCGTAACTTCCATGGGTTGAGCTCAAACCGATATGCGGAGAGCTCCCTCTCTCTCTAAGCTACAGAATTGTATATTTTCTAATATAAGATAAACCATTATTCTTCGTTTTTAATTAAAAATTCTGCTTTTCGCCCAGAACTCACCAAGAATACCACATTGCGCAACCCACATAGAACCCGCTTACACTTGTGGCGCTCTCATTTACCTGCCTCATTTTGTTTCTGCCACTTTTATTATTTTTTTCAGATTTTTTAATTAGTTGCCACTGCCACAACAAGCTGACTGCGACTAATAGAAAGCTGCTAATGTGCGAATTGTTGCACAACAGCGTAATGGCGCGCTAAATGGCAGCTGTTGCAACAGAACCTAACGCCACATGGTCCACACTGCTGTGCCGTGCCAACCGACGGACAATTGTTAACTTTTAAAAGGTTAACAAACAAAAAGCACCGTTAGCGCACCGCGCCATTTCGCGTACGTTCGACAGGCGACAGGCACATGTTGCAACAGTGCGCTTTTGCTGTGCATGCAACCGCAGCACAAGCCACAAACATAGTTACAGTCGCAAACAGAAGTCCGCGCAGTGGCATCAGTGGCAACAGTGACAGCAGCAAACAGCCAATAAACAATATTTGTGCCGTTGCATGCTGGCGCTGCCATATTTGCACATGTGCAACACAACAAATAAACGCCAGTGGAGTGGCAAGCGGCGCAACAGTAATAGAAAATGGCGGCTGGGGAGGAAACAGGAAAAAATTTAAATGCGTAAAAATATACATTTCCACAAACAGCAAATGTTGCTGCTGCCGCCGTTGCGGTTATTGAAAGCAATGTGGCAACTTGACAGCGCGCTGGCCATGGCGCACCGAAGTGGCACCGCATTTGCAAAAATTAACGGAAAATTGCGCAAATTGTATGTGAACGCGCGAACTATGCCATTACGTCGGCATGCAGGCATGTGTGCGTGCGTGTTGCAAGTGGCAAGTGGCAAAATGTTAAATTGAAAACATTAAAAGATGCAAAAAATCAGGTTTTTTCCCGCACGCCGAGCGGTACTTGCCAACAATGTGGCAATTGCATTTATGCATGTTGCATGCTTGAGCATGCATGTGGCAGCAATAGTGGCAGCAATTTTATTGCACTTCAATTAATTTTCATTTTCATTCGCTTCTTTGGCAATGCTCAAAAGTGGACAGCGGCAAAATGGCGCGCTGTGTGAGCAGGGAGGTGATGTTGCCAGTGTATGTTGCACAAACATCATTGTAAAATATTCTTTTAAAATACATTTGATACGAAATTTGAGCAATCAATGCTGAGATTTTCGAAAGAAAAACGGAATGATCTTCGAGATCCCTTTGAGATTCTTAACCACGAAATCCTTTTAGAACATAGTGTCTTCCTGTTAAGAGCTTATTATTTTTAGATCCGTTTCCATCAGGGAGTTCTTCCAAACCAGATCTGTTTGAAGAGTTAGAGACGATCCCGATTGAATTTTATAAAAAAGCTGGATGAGCTGATCTCGAAATTCCTGGGTTCTTTAGTCCTAAACTCCAGTGGCAAAGTGCGATGAGCTGAGCTGATTTTTCGAGATATCGAATTGAAATTTCGCAGACGTCCGTTTCTCTCTAGGTAGCTTCTAAGATATCGGTATCGTCGATATTGATTCCCTACAGCATATAGCAGCCATACAAACTGAGCCATCAAAATCAAGATAAATATCTTTTTTTTACTTTTATGTGCCGAAAAATGGATATGTAAAGGGTATAAAGGCTTTGAAGCAATCTAAATTAGCATTTTCTTCTTATTTGTACACTTTTTAGAAAAAAATTATATCTCGCGATGTCAAATGTGCCTTTCAAGCACTTGGAAATTTTCCACATATAAAAACATAATCATTGCATAAACATGCATAATAACTTATGTGTGTTTGTAAATGTGTACGTTTGTATATATAGGGGAGCCTGTATTTATATGATTGAATTGCTTCGCTGCTTGCACTTCACTGCATATCAAACGGAAATTTGCAATTCAAGTGTTTGGCAAACGGTGAACCGCGTGCTGACACGCGCACTCGAGCCGCTTGAACTCACACATGCACAAGGCAACACACGACAGCACAGTGCCTACCAGCACAAAGTTGTGAAACTGACGCTTTGAGTGCGTAGCAAACGACAAAGAGTGGGTGTACCAAGAGTCGTACACGGCGTATACGCAACCCAAGCCGGCAAGCAAATATTTCCGTACGTTGGAAGCAAGCGGAAAAAAGTCAGGGGTGTGCGGTCAGCTGGTGGAGGTAGAAAAGGCTGCTGCTGAAATGATGCCATTAACGGTTTATTAAGCGCATATACAAACAAGCGCACACGCACACACCCACACCGTTGCTATTGCAAATGTATATGTAAATGAGCATGTAAATAATGTTTTGATGCGCTGTCCTTATTAGCTGCAACAGCGCCGGCTGCTGCTGACCAACCATTTTGTAACGGTACAAAGCGCAGTCAATAGTGGAGGCAACAACAAAACCAAACAAAAACGGGGCACATAAAAGTGTACTGCAAATATTTGCAACAACTGAAGGCATTAAAGCAACAACAACAACAGGAAAACGTAAACAACAAACATCGAAAAGCAACAACAAAAACCGTAAGGCAACAACAAAAGCCGCAAAGCAACAACCAAACAGAAAAATAACAACAACAAATTCAGAAAGGCAACTGCAACAATAAACCAGAAAAAAACAACAACAAAATGCAGACAACAACCAGCCGTAAAGCAACAATAACAACAGCAAAGTAACAACGGAAGCCGCAATAAGGACTGTGGTGCGTTGGGCAACAACAAACTGCGACTCTGTTTGCAACATCGATTGTTCACTCATGCCACTACAACAGAGCAAGCAACAACAGCCAGCGCGTACAAAACACATTCAAACAGCTTTACTTGGACGCATCTGTTTGGTTTTTGCAACTAACTGTAGCTATTGCCTCGTTGCTTTGATGCCCTTTTGCTGTAACTAACAGTAAAATGCAAAAAAAAGTGGGCGTAAGAGTGGGAAATTAGAGTTCTAATAAGTGTTGCCTGCAACACAAGCGCCCTTTGCCGTGCGCAGGCACATGTGCAGGCATTTGATATCGCGTGTGTGTGTGTGTGTGGCCGTGTGTGCTCGCCTGCTCATTGGAAAATGTTAATTTAACCATTTCACTGGCAAAGTAAAGCATATTGTTTAATTATGTTGATTATATTGCTGCAGATATTTGCGCTCAACATCGACTCGTTGCGCATAAAATTCTGTATAAATTAATTAAAATTGCAAGCAAGCACTTGGTACCACGCTAATGATGCCATTAACAGTATCGTTTCTTTTAAAATGTTAAATAGATTTTACTGGTATAGAGAATGTTTAATTCAGGGATAAATTTTTAGACCTTTTGGCTTGAGGTGCTATTTTCATTTATAAGAAAGACCATACCTTTGTTCTTAGTCTCTCTTTCTTTTTGTCATTATTTATCTGCCGCTTTCTCTATCTTACTCTTTGTTTATATCTATCTTTCTCTATTTGCTCTTATTCCATCTTTCTCTTTCTCTACCTTTCTATCTCCCAACTTCCCTATCTGCCTCTGCCACCTTTGTCTTTTCTATCGCTCTTTTCACTTTCTCTATCTCCTCTAGCTCTTTTTTCTCCATTTTCGTTTTACTTTATTTCACTATTTTTCTATCTTCTTCCTTCTTTTCCTCCATATCTCTCTCTTCTAAAAATGTCACGGCATACATTTTTTACTTTTCCTACTAAAGTCGTTTGTCAAGAATAACACGTTCAATGACTTTTAAAACTGGAAGAGAGTCTGGTCTATTCTAAAGACTAATGACTTCAAATAACCCCACAAGTAGCAGTCTACCTGTGCTAAATCACACCTCCAAGAGGCCATTCAATGTCACATTTCATTGAAATAATCGAATCTTCAAACTTTAATGGTAATAATTTTGTTGTGATGTGTAGTACGTGGTCCCGTCTTGTTGGAACCAGATTTGTCAAGATCAACTTCTTCCAATTGAGGTGTTTGATGATGGAAGTAACAACGGACTAGAGGAAGTTGGCTGCAAGCTGGCTCTATATAAGTAAAGGCAGCCTTTGCTGAGGTGACTCTTAAGCCACGATGTGATATCATTTGAATCTAAACAATTTCTTCGAAGATTGCATTATTTTCTTAGACAATAACCATGCCAACAAAGATTGTTGACTTAGTTAAATGGAAACAAAGGATTGTGAACTTGGCTAAATGTAAAAAAAGAGGTCATAGACCTCATAAAATGTAAACAAAGGGGCCATTGACCACAGCTTCGTTTCGAAGAGTTATGGACAGATGATTCCACCAGACCAAAAACCATACCAAACCGTCAATTTTGGTGAATGTAATGGTTGTTCATGAATAATTTGTTAATTTTTCTTGCATCGGAATCGACAGTTCGTTTTTTTACCGCACCACTCAGCTGAAAGTGAGCCTTATCGGAGAAGACGATATAATCATTATCGTTTCAAGTTGTTCCCAAAGGGAAAAATCAGCAAATTTACGACTTTGCCAGGTGAAACGCAAAGCAAAGTATCATAAAAAATTGAAATTTAAGTTTTTTATTGCTTACGATTCACTACATCATATTATATGTACATATATGCAATATCGTAAAATTTCAAGTATGCGCTCTCAAAAATACCAATATATAACAATTTGATAACCAAAACTCAATTTTTTTCAATATGTTTGGTTTCTATATCGTTTTTCCTTCGCTTGTAAGCGTTTGAAAAGTGGCGTTACGTTATTTTGCATTCTTAGAGACGATATGTGAAATCGGGCTATTATACATACATGTATCTATGTATGTATTTTAAGCTGCTCATGAAAATCATATGCTTTAGTTGTTCTTAGCTGCGATTTCATACTAAATATGTTTTTATGGCCTCTGTGTGGTTATTTGTTTCCATTTCCTATATGAGACTCTAAAATTCCACTTTTTATGCTCCCAATACTATATACATACATACATGTATGTATCTATGCCAATTTTCATAATTTCCTTATTCACTTGTCCTCCTGTAATACAAACTTAACAGTCCACGTACTTTGAATTCTTTTAACAACTCTGGAATGACGATCTCCTAACATTTCTTCTCAACACGCATTCTAAATCCGCCCTCTCACCCAAACTTCCAGCATCCTAGCATTTACATAAGTTCATTTTCGCTTATAAAGCTCTCTTCATCAGCTATGCGCTCTTACATTCACGAGTGTTACACCTGCATATTAATGCTGCGCTAAGCGCTCGCATACACACACTCATACATGCCTACATGCGTGACATAAGCTGTGTGCTCAGCAGAGGTATTAGCTGCGTACATTGTTGTTAGGAATTTTTTAATGTTCGAACTTCTAAGTTGACCTTCAAAATATTATGCATGTAATAATATGTAGTTAATCAAGATTTGTGACAGATCTCAGAAGAGTTCAAAATTTTCGAGAATTCATGGTATGCGAAATTGAGGGGAAATCAACTGAATTATTCCAATTGAGGAATGCAACGTAACAGTAAAAATATTTAGTTTCAAGTGGTAAGGAGAGTGGACACACGTAATTCTTGGTTTATGTTGCGAAAATTCGTTGAAATTAGTGAAAAGTATTTATTAAACGGCGTTTGTATTTAAATTAATGTTAAAATCGTTAATAAGTGAAAAAAATAGTGTCCGGAAAGTCGTAAAGTGTTAAATTCCTCGAAAAATATATAGTGCAAATTTCTTAAGTGAGTGTTCGGGTTTGTTCGTGGGTGTGTATATGAGTGTATGTAAGAATGTAACAAGTGCCTTAGTATTTTATGCGGTTCTCGGTTCGCGTACGTCGCGTGTGTCGGGTGTTAAGTGTGATAGTGTTGTTATAAAAACATAGCGCGTCGTGTAATATGTACATATGTATAGCCAAGGCAAGTTTAAAAAAGGTGAGTTTTTAACTAAATTATTTAAAATTTATATACATATATATTATTTATATTTGTTTATAGAACATTTCTTTTTATGAATGTATTTTTACTAAAAATTCAGGTATTTAGGAAATTTCGAATGTACATTAGAGCGGGGCGATTTCTTTTCTACTAAAAAATCACGTATTTAGAAAATTTTCTATAGGTATTCTGAACAACTTCGCCTAAGAAACTATGGATTTGACACTTAATTCAGCCAGCAATTTATAAATAAGTGTTTTTTTAAGTTATTATAATAATTTGTTCGTCAGTTTTCAAATATGAAATTTAATTCTTAGTGATTTTTTTATAGTCTTGCAACATGTTGCGACAAAGTACTAAGTATATAATAGTTTTGTTCATTAGCGGTTGTATGTATCACCTAAAATTAAACGAGCTAGATATAGGGTTTTATATACACAAATGATCAGGATGACAAGGCAAGTTGATATCCGGGTGACTGTCTGTTTGTTCGTCCGTTCGTCCGTCCATGCAAGCTATAAATTGAGTAAAAATTTATATTTTTGATGAAACGTGATATACGCATTTCTCGGCAAAAAAGCAAGGACGAGTTCGTAGATGGGCGCAATCGGACCAAATGGAACTAAAACTGTTCAAGCCATTGGTTACCGAATATGTGCACCCCAAACTTATAATTGACTTTTTTACCGAAAATATCGGTCGATGTGTGAGATATGTATTAATTTGAAATTTGGAGAGAATCCTTTTCTGATAAGAGTATCAAAAATGGTTTGAATCGACTCAACACTTCCCTTAGCCTCCATAAACCTATTGTAAATATTTTCGAACTTCTGGATGGCTTTATTATTTATTTCACTTTATGGTATTACCTTGGCTTTAATGCTTCCAAGTTGTAAGAGTATTAAATGGTCGGTTATACCCGAAGTAGCCCTTCTTTAATTATTAGTCATACATTTATGAATGACAAAATTTATCTTTATGAACCACCCTAATGTGTATTTCTAAATTGTCACACAGTTTATCTTCGCTATTTGCGTTCATATTAGCAACGCCTACGCATCACAGCTTTCATGTCAACCGCAAAAATTCCAAGTTGAAAGCATTAATGCTTAATCGACGCCCTAAGCAATGTCAAAGGCAATGCTTTTCATGGCCTTTGCGAGAAAAAAAAACGAAAACCAAATGTTTAACGAAATTTCCACAGAACCGAGACATGGCGAAATGCTTCATTTAATTCACTTTTATCTAGTATGCAAATAAATTAGCCAAAAACGAGAAGCAACGCCAACAACAAAATAGACTAATGATTTAAATATTTATGGCGCAAGCACTTCAAAAGCAAAGGATAATGCAAATAAATGCCAAAATGTATGCAAATACACACATAAGTGTATGCGTGTGTGTGTGGCTTATTTGCATGCAGTGTAGACAGCAACACAAGCGAGCAAGCAAATTGAAAGTTATAAGTAAATTCAAATATTTTATTTATGGTACATACATATGTATGAATGTGTGTATGCTCAGAATTTTATTTTTTTGCTTTCACTTTGAAAAATTATGACAATTCGCTTCATTAGGCTGATTTCAAGATGAATATTTTCGCAATATTTATATCTCTGCCACAGTGTTTGCTATTAGTTTTTGCTCTTCGCCACGCCTGAGCAACTCTTGCTGCAAACTTAATGATGTGGAAAATTTGCCAACACTCCCACATACACATATACAGCTGTTAGGCAAGCCACACACACACATACACCACGCAAGTTTTGTAAGAAAATCTGCCAGAAAAGGGTCAAAACCGCTTATGAATTGAATTAATAAAAGCAAAAAGGATTCACAGCCACTTATCTATGTGTAAGTGTGTGCGTGTGCTTGCCATATGCTTGATGCGTGTATGTCATGGGATTATAATTTTCTACGCTTGATTTCCTGGGACATATCAACTCAAGTGTTTACAACCAGGCGATACTTAAATTATTATATGCCTTGCCCGAAACCCACGCCTTGCCGGGCTTGTAATACAACCTTTTCTTACAAATATTTGCTATGCTTGTATTGTATGCTTTTCTTACAAATGTTTTCTTAAAGTATGCCTGTCAGTTTGTTTATTTATTTGTTGTAATTTTATTATGCCTTCTGGTAGGTTACAAGATTTTATTGAGTGTAAATCACCAACATGCAATATGTTTTCATTTGCCACATTCGAGTGGCTGTGTTTATGTATTTGAGCAACATTTCGGGTCAAAGGGGTAACCGAGCGCATATTTTTGCTAGGGAAAGCAAATATTGGTGCCGATTTGTAATTGAGAGTGAAACTTTCGGGTCACTTTGTGTTGGTAAATATATGCTTTACAAGTGTTTATAAATGTTATGTGAACATATTGGCTAGGCTATAGATAAGGTCGAGCTTGGGGCTTTTGCACTAACTTCGGACAACCTAAAAGTTCAGCAATTAAATTTTGAAATTATAAGTAGAAATTGGCGGCTAGAATATGAGTGTTTGGAAGAATTAATTGCAATAATGGATGCTTAGATTTGCGAAAAAGAATATTTCCATATATAAAAAGTTAAGAACTTGATTGGGATAGTTTAGTTTCTATGGCAGCTATATGATATAGTGAACTGATATGATCAATTTCTTCAGATATTATAGCGACGGCCTGAGCAACAATCCATGCCGAATTTCGTGCTGATATCTCGTCAAATAAAATTATTTTTTATACAAAAACTCTTTTTTGATAGTTCAGTTTGTATGGCAGCTAGGTGCTACAGTAATTCGATCTAAACCATTTCTTCGGATAATGTATTATTGCTATAGAAAATTATATGTGGCAAATTTGGTGTCAATATCTTGTCAAATAAAAAAGTTTTTCTTACATGGACTTGATTTTAATCGTTCAGTTTATATGGCAGCTATATGCTATAGTAATTCGATCTAACCCAATTCTTCGGATATTGTATCATTGACTTAAAGAGTGATCTGTGTCAAATTTCATGAAGATATCTTGTCAAATAAAAAAGTTTTCCCCACGAGTATTTGATTTTCGATAGTTCAGTTTGTATGACAGCTACATGTTTTAGTAGTCCGATATCGGTGGTTTCCACAAATATGCCGACCCCTGGAAAACAAAGGATGTATGCAAAATTTCAGATCGATCTCTCACTTAATGCTCTTTTTGAATTAGCTGTCATTTATTACTGACTGCTTTGAAAAATTCGAAATGGTTAACAAAATAGCGGTGCCGTAACCCTCAAACCCTTTTCCATAATTACTTTACAATTTCAGACTGCGTCACCCCACTAATTTATTTACTTCAAAAAACGAAAAAAATACACAATTTTACAAACCCACCTGCTAATTTATCACTCAAGTGATGAACAAAGCAAGTCGTAAACCTCTTCATCTCTTATGTAAACAGAAATTTCATTAGACGAATATCAATTTGCTGGCTTTTCAGTCCATTTTACTTAATTTCATTCACACCGAACTTTACGAGCATTTTGCGTGCGCCGCTCGTAATGCTTGAGTGGATTTCGCAGTTGGCTTGAATGCTTTACGCCAATTTGGCAAGCAAATTAAGTTCATCGGCGGTCGCTTGGTCGGTTCGCGGGCTACTTTGCTGCTTGATCGGGTGGTAGCTGGTTTGATGGCTAGTGGGCTAGTGGAAACTTTTTAAATCCACTTGCTTGTCGAATTACTGTGCGGTGAAATTAATTAAGCAAAAGGATAATGAAGATGGCAAATGGCAGCATGTTGTATGGCCTGAAAAATGGGGAAAAATCAACAATGGTATTAAGGCAATCCGTACGCCTTCCTTCGGCTTTCTTCGTCTGTATGTAGGTAATTTAAAACAAAGACGATTCGCAGTGAAATGCTGTTCAGCGCACGCTAATTGATATTGACACTTTATTTGGCAGACGGAGTTTGGTCGGCGTCGGCTTAATTTTCATCAACTTCTTCTGACTTTTCTTGCTTTCGGTCGCCTTTTCTTCTCTGCAATTGCCTGCGGCGCTGTCGCATTGCATCATTTATTTGCTTAAGGTCCTGTGAATTTTTTTCTTAACTTAGTTGCCCAACGTAAAGTCGTCAATAGCAATTAGTTTTAGTCGGCCACAAAAGATTTTGGGCGTCCAATTCAATTTAATTGTTTCAATCTTGAGTCGCATTGTATTTAGAAATTTCGTTTGAACAATGGAATGACGACTGAAAGCTTAAAAGGATTGATGAAATTAGTAAAGTCTACCGAAAAATGTCAATTGTAGAGAGGAAACTTTATAAAGAGTTACTTGCAACATTCTTTACTTCTTCTTGCTCTCAATTGTAAGCTGAAAAGGTGAACGATACACGCAAAGCTGATTATACTAATTCAAGAAAGTCTTATTTTTTATATTTAACTTTTTTATTATAACAACATATTTCTCTATCACTCTTTATTCTTCGTTTTAATTTTTTGTTCTTATTTGAAGGTAATGGTTAAAAGTTATTCTATAATCTAAGTGAAAGCTATAATGAAAGCTTATTGAAAGTTAAATAATACTTTTCATAAAGATAAAATTTCAGCCAAAGTACTAACAATATGAAAAAGTTCTAAATAAAATGCATTCAGTAATATTTTGGTTAATTTTTTTTTTATTCGAAAGCTCAGTAATGCCAGAATGAAAGTTTAATTAAAGCAGAAAAACTATATGCATTAAAAATGTGTAGTTCAGTTCTGACAGCGTTCACAGAGTTCTAAGAATAAGCTTTCACTTCATTCTAAATGTGAAAGCGCCTCAAAATGCTATAAAAAGCTAAGATATACGAGCTTTTTTGACCAGATGTAACACTTTCCTACTTATATATAAATATTTTAATCGAAATAAATTATATTTTGAATTTTTGAGTTGCTTCACCGAAAGCTTTGTTCCAATTGATATCATTAAGCCAAACACAAAATATATACTTTAGATTAGGCATTATGATAACTTGCTTAAATTTAACAGAGTCAAAGTCTAATCTAAGTTTTACTAGTCTAAAATAGTTTCATATAATTTAATAAGTATTTATATTTATCTAACTTAGTCGTATTTAATCCAATTGAATGTAATTCATTTCTGCCCCTCCACAATATATTTTCTAATCACCTTAACTAATCTTATTCATTTATTTTTTTTTTGATCTCAAGTAATTTGTAATGTATGTAATCTCATTCCGAGTAATCATTACATATTTTGCATGCGTGATTTACCATAATTCCGAATAATCATTACATATCCCATCTCATCTAATTTAGCAGTAATCAGAGCTAGCCTAATGTAGTCTAATGGAATGTTATCTAATTTAATTAATTTCATCTTAATAGATTTCACTTCGACCTTGTTAAATCTAGTTAAAGTAATCATAATGTGTAATCTAATTTTTATTTAAGTAATCTAACAAAATAAAATGTAATTTAAATTATTTTTTCTGAGAAACAAATAATGGAAATCTAATAGTATGTATAGCATAATGATCAGCGTATGTAATCATGAGTAATCTGAATCTAATCTTAATACGCTCGATTATTATAAAATACAAACCCACATTAATAATCTCTGCAAATATAATCTACAGTGATTTAAAATATAATTTGAGTAATCATACTCAGTAATTAAATTTTAACCTAAGTAATCTAATAAAAAAAGTATTGTGGAGCTCAATTAAAATAGTTATATTTGAAAAGAATAACGAAAATTTAATATGATATCACTATGTAATCATGAGTAATCTAAATGTAATCCTAATATTCTTAATTACTTAAAATTAAATTCATAGTAATGTAACACAAATATAAACTAAATTTACTTTACCTTAAAATATAGTTCAAGTAATCATAATGTGTAATCAAACTTTAATCTAAGTAATCTAATAAAAAAAAGTAATGTGAAGTGCAATTAAAATTATTATTAAATTTAAATGTTTTAATGTGACGTATTACCGCATGTAATCATGAGTAATCCAAATGTAATCTTAATATGTTCGATTATAATGCATTAAATTCAAAGAAATTTAAATTTGCAAACTGGTTTTGATAATTTACGCAATTGGAAACTACTTTGATTTAAAATCTATTTAAGTAATCGTACTCATTACTAATTTTAGCTCTAGTAATCTAATAAAATACATAATTATGCTGTAGAGTGGAACTGAAGTTATTATATCTGAAAAAAAAATTAATATAAATTTAATACAATATCACTGCATGTAATCATAAGTAATATGAATGTAATCTGAATCACTTCGATTAATCTAAACACTTTCACTCCAGTTCAATGTAATGTAATTTAAGCCCTTTCACCTCACACACTCTCAACAGGGTTTCGAATATAATTATTTTCACACAAAACCAACACATATATTTGTGACTGTGTATGTGTGCGTGAAAATTATATGTCTTTGCTACACCTCGACAAAGTGATCTAATTAAGCATATTACAACAATGGATTTTAATTGCTTGTATAAATGCGGCAATTACACAGCGATTCCACCAAAAACAAATACAGCAATAGAAGGGCAAATAGAAATGGAAATGCATACAGACAGTGTGTATGAAGCTGCTGCATAGTAAAGCTAACACACACATACACATTTATATTTGAATATATGTGGCTTTGTGTATGTGCGCTTGTGCTTATTTGTGTTTATGGCAATTGTATTTACGCCTACAACTCAATCTGCCACATCAATTGCCGTTGCCACATGTATGCATAGGTATTTAGTTGACGATATGCGAAGCTGCTAATATGACTGCTTACATCACATATATACGGTTATTTTGAGGTATATATATATTTATATGTTATATTGAGGTTCAAATGCCAGTATGTTTGTGTGCGTGTGTATTGCAACGTAACATTATAGCCTCAAAGCCAACATCATTACTGCAGCCAATACAATACCTTACATACATTTGACAATGGACTCGATTAATTTTGCATACAACAATGCTTTGTTGCATGCCACATGGCTCGATAAATAGACGGATGGATGGATGGATAGATGCGTTGCTTTGCTTGGATGCAGCGCTTTAAGGCAATTACGCTGCCGTTCAAGCCAATTGTCATACAACCAAATTGCAGTCAACTAAATAACTGACTTATTGAATGACTGACGCATCGACTGATTCTTTGACGGGTTGGCTGAGTGGCTTGTTGTGTACGTTAGCGCTAAAACATTGTCAGAAGGTAATTGATGCCACTGACATATTATGTTGACAAGGCAGAAGAAGAGCAGGCGCAAGAGTGAGGAAGGGGGTAATGGAGAGAAAATTAGAGAGGCAGAGAAGAGAATTAGAGAATGAGGGAGGACAAGTCTTCACAGCTGTCATAATCACCGCTCTAAATGTAGCCTAAAACTTTAAGCGACCCAGATTTCAGACGATGGTTTGGTGGTTTAGCTAGATGTGGAATTGTGAAAATGTGATATGAGTGAAAACTTCAAGCTTCAACTAAGCCGCTAATCTGTAATTTTGTACAAAACATCAAACGCTTAAAGATGCTCCGCTTAAAAAAAAAAATTTTTTTTTTTTCTAGAAAGTGTAACTTTCATTGTGTATGGTTTCCAAACTTCCATGTACCTAGTTTATTTATTATTTCGTTATTTTTATATACCCTAAAGAGCTGTAAACTATTTTTAACTAAGAATCATATTATTTTCTTCTCTTTCAGCTTGATCTTCATCCCGCAAGCTTATACAAGTAAGTGAGTAATTTTTATAATGAGAAA
>CM050323.1:107377179-107577179 GCA_027475135.1 Bactrocera correcta
TATTTGGAAGCTGTAGCCAAAATTATTCCATCATCGAAAACCGGAGTGCGGAGCTTTAAGCCGCTAAACCTAACCTACTCTCAATTCAAGACTCTCCCACGGAACCCGCTGCTAAGTATTACTTCGTGGGAGGGACTAGACATTTAAGTCTCCGCTATTGTGCAGACTGACGGACGCCTAATCTGTTGAAAAAGTCTCTTGAAAAGTCTTGTTAAATCATCGACCGTAAAACTACTACCGAGTTTGGTTTTTAGTTTTTCCCTTGTATTTGAAAAGGGAGGGAAATAAAACTATACATGTTCAGAGTCTTCTACATACTCTGTATACGTCGAACAGTTCCGACAGTTCGGACTAATGTCATTGTGGAGTCTGAAAAGGTATCTTCTAAAGCACCCCTCTCCACTAAGAATTTGCGTGCAAATCTAGGTCCCCATGTCGTCTGTCTATCCACGAGTGGATGTTCGGTATAGGTCGGTGGGCCCAGCGCCCTTTGGCTGAGGAATTCCACCGCTCCTGCCACATTTTAGTCACTAAATACATCGGCATCCTCGGCGTCTGAGTTCCTTAATCCCACAAACTATTGCTCTTGAATTTGTTGGTATGTTTCATATATACACATGGGATTCAGGATTTACCTAGGTAGGTAGGTCAATTTACTATATTTCCTTTCAGTGAATATTTTATTGAGGAAAATTTGTGTTTTCTTATAAAACATGGAAATTAAGAATATTCAATTAAAGTACAGAACTAATCAAATATTTGAATTATCCATTCGCACATAATAACTTTATGCCAAAGCGGTTTCAAGTAAAAGTCATCCTTATAGGGATATTTATGAAAGTGCTGAATTGCTGCAAAGAACAAGTTCTCAGAGCATTTCTCTTATACTTGCTCACTGGAAGAGTTGTTGAAATGTTGGAAGTGGGCAAGTTTGAGAGAGAGAGCGATAGAATTTCTCTTAAAGGATATTTTTGAAAAAAGAGATATTTGTACATAGCATATATGTTGGCTAGTAAACTAGAGGTCCGTGGCCGACATTAGCCCATCATTGTATACATCATATATATTTTAAGGAAATTTATGGTAAATTAAGTTTTCAATTAACTTTGTATGTAAATTGACCACGCGTTTCAAAATTCTATATAAAGTATGTAATATAAATTTTTGAGTACTGGAGCAACGGTTAATAAGAGACTCGCACAGTTGATAAAACGTGGATTATCAAACATTTTCAAATATTGCAACGTGAGTTTTTTTCATTAAAAAGGTCATCAAAATTTAACGGTATGTCATATGCTCTATTTTTGCCAAATCATGTGTTACTTGTACGTGCGCGCTTATTTATTTATGGCGCTGAAAAGTATGCTGTTTGAAAATTTAATGCGCTCAGCAGAAGCAGAACATGCGTAACGCAGCTAATTCCCACCGCCTTGGGATAGGCCTGGTTTGGTGCCAGCGTCGTCGTTCAACATACTCCTCGTGCAAAAAAGATAAGCCACTTACAGCAAATGTTGCCGCAAGCGAAAATGCAGTTGCAACAACAACAACCAACACAACAATATAACGAATGGGCGAAAAATATTGAGGGCAACAAAAACAAAAACGTAAGATGCCCGCACTTGCTTGCTTGATACGCAACTAAGTGTAGCGGACACTGCTCTACATGTATGAAATGCCAAATTTCCCACAAAAACATGAGTGGAGAGCAGCTTTACTATGAAAACACTTGTACCCACTATTAAATATTACTTGCAGGAGCAACGAATGCTAGCTTACAAGCGTTTGCTCTCCGCATGTGCTCGCACTCTCGGTTGTACAATTCGTTTTGCGCCTCTGTGACACAGAAATTGGGAAATTCCCTGTGAGCCAAAATATCCTGTTGGTCGAGGAGCAGTTTCGTCAATGTTGTCAGCGTCGCTCGTACCTTTCGGCATCGTTGCGCACGCTGTTCGTGTTCGTACGGTCTTGTGCTGCTTCGCTGGCTGCTGGTTCGCCGTGTGTGCGCGACCATAAAAATTTTCGCCAAGCAGCGCTCAGTTTCGTATTCGTATTTGAACGTGTCGTTACGTCGTGTTCGCAGGGTACGCGTGCTGATTTGGAAAACAAAAGTGTGGCGCTAGCTGACGCACAAACAGTTCCTCGGTGGAAATCTGTGCTCGTTCGTTTGTTCGTCGGAGCCGCTAAAAAACACTGTTAAAACAAAGTA
This sequence comes from Bactrocera correcta, assembly GCA_027475135.1. NCBI lineage: Eukaryota > Metazoa > Arthropoda > Insecta > Diptera > Tephritidae > Bactrocera > Bactrocera correcta. The sequence goes on from CM050323.1 coordinate 107,379,386, forward strand.
ACAAAGTAATATAATAACAAATTAATATCCACGTGTGTGTGTGTGTGATATACTTGGTGTGGTTTTGAGTTAAACGGCCATTCCAAAAAAGAGTTTACGCGTAACTGTGTGCCGTGGGTGGAGTGATTATAATTGCTGAAAATAAAATAAATTCAATTCAAAATTACTAGAGTGACTTAAATTGTGGTCGAAAATAAAAGAAACAAATTTAAAAGTATGTAATGCAAAAGTAATTAGAAACGTACTTAGATTACTGCAAAAATTGTAAAGTGTTTATAACTTTCAAAGTGAGGCTAACGAATACATTTACTTAAGTTACTACAAGTATATCATATTCTTCCATTCAAATATTGGATTTCAAAATAGAAAAACTAATAAATTTAGACGATAACTGCTGTTGACTCGGTTTTTAACTAAGATGCTCAGTTAATTGCGTACATTCGTCAACAGTAAAGAAATAAAATCTCGCAAGCCATCACCAAGACGGACCGTAAATAAAGGATTGGTCTCATTCTACTAATGCCAATCGCTAGTTTGACTTAGTCCTTACTGTATATTGACACAAATAGCCAAACAACAGTTAGTAAATAGTATAAATAAACAGTTTGTCAAGTTGTCAGCTGCGTCCTTCAACTTTCAGAAAGCAGCCAAATCGCTCTGCTGGCGAACCGCAATAAACAATACGTCTGATAATTATATCCTCGCGCGTAGCTGTAAGCGCACGTAAGAACTTTAATAATACATGTGCAGCGACACGCATAATAAGTGTTAATGTGCACATATCCTTATGTTGACTAGTGTGTGTGTGTGTGTGTGCTAGCTGCGTAAGTGTGTCAGTGGGCACGTGAGTATTTGCTTAAGCAGCGCGCAGCTCATCCCGCGACTCCGCATAATCGCGTTTGCACATCACATTCCGCGTTTGTGGCGTTGCATGCGCCGAATGCCACTCGTATAACAAAGAATGAAATAATTATGCATGTGTGTGTGTGTGCGTAATTGTGCACTCTCATATTATTATATTTATATGCACATTTCATCACGCATGCAGCACGCAGCACGCAGCGCCGAACTGCGCGAATGTTAATGAAATGAAATCACTGCTGTAATTGTTATGAGAAATTGTGGAGAATAAGCGTCAGCGGCAATATAAAAAATCATTTTAACAGAAACAGTTAAAAGCTGAAAAGTGAAATAATAATAAAATTTAAAAAATAAAAATAAAAGAATTAAAAAAAAATCAATTCAATTGTGTTGAGGAAAGTGCGCACGTCATTCGGCGACTCGTCTGCCTACAAGTGCTGTAGTGTGTGTTCGCGGCGCGTTGCATATCCACAGGCGCATACCGAGTGCTAAATTTACATACTAGCATACTTGTGTGTATATAAAGCGCCATAATTGTGTCAGTGTCATACGCAACAATGGAAGCAACAACAGCCGACCGTTATTGTGATATATGAGCACGGCAACGAGAAAATCCCAATGCCATCTGCGGCGCCACACCATCCATTGACAGCATCATCCCGTCATCATCATCGTTAATATATGTGAGTGTATGTGTGGCGGCGTTGCGCGCTTCTTCTTTATTACTCTAGGTCGTGCTGCTGCCGCAACTACTTAAGTTGCAGCAAATAAATGTGAGCGCTCCGCCGTTATTTTTGCCGCTCTTTGTTACTTTCCATTGCTTGCACATCTTCAAAGTCATCGCCGACATCTTGAGCAATATTCGCATCATTCGCGTACACGAGCGTGTGACAAGAAGGCGCGCAGGCAAACGCTTTGTTGGCAACATTAGTGTGCTAGTGGTGGAACGTTAGAACGCCGCGCCGCGCTGTGCACATGGTACAACGCACACCCACATCGGGACGGAGGCGCGCGTGTAGCCGTGCAAATTTCACACAGCGTAGTCAAAGCGCGAGCATTGTGCTTTTTTGCGTGCATTTCTCGGGAAAGTAGTGCCTCATGCCGCATGGTTCGTTGCCACACTGCTCATCGTGCTACATGGCAAGGTCGTTTGCGCAGCAGTAACACACACGCTGTAATTGAGATTGTCAGCTGCTGGTGCGCTCCGTGTGGCGCGGTAGACCGCAAGCGTTTAATCACCATTTGATGAACTGGTGCTGGCTCTGGTAAGTTGCAGCGAATAAATATACTCGTGTACATATGTTTCAAAGTTTTTACAACCAAATACATCATGCTGGTGCTGATGCACACTCGCTGGCGCTCCCCTCTACGTTAGTTAATTGTTTTTTGTTGTTTTGTAGAGGGAGCGTGCTAAAAAATTGATTTGCGGGTGGGAGAGGAAAAGTTGTCAATGATTAATTGCTTGTTTTTGTGCTGAAAATACAACAGCGTTGCATACATATTTCGACATGATTTTTGCGTCGTTTGTGAGCTTTAAGGTGGATACATGGGATATATGTAAGGTCTTAAATCGACTTTGCACTTCAAAAGCTGGGATCAAAATATTGGAGGCAACACTCAGAAATGTTCTCAGTTTTGTTAAATACGAATGAGTTGTAAATAAGTCAAAAAATATCCGCAGAAAGTGAGGAAAACATGAGTAAATTATTTTTTATTCAATTTCCATGCTGTAAGGTTGGGAATCTTACCAGACTAAGCAGACTTTGCAGTAGTTGTTTGGAAGAAGTCGAGGTGGAAATAACTCAAGGTTCGCTTTTGACATAAATGTCCATAATCTCAGAAACAATTTTTTGTTTAAATAAAATTTCATTAAGCAAATCCGATTCTATTGAGGATACCGAATTGTAGCTATCTTCCAATTTTTCGGTACAATTTTCGTATAAAATATATTTATTTCAAAAAATATACCTCAATCTCGCATATTTAATACCACCAGCGGAAGAGGGTCAAATCTGCAGATCACTTTGTATGCAGAAGCATTTTTCATTAACCCCTTGATTTTTCGCGTGGAACTTTTTCATACCCGAATTATCATGGACGAAGCGTCCAACATCTTCTTTTGATATTTGTAGAGTGTCGGCTATCTCGATCGAATAAAAAAATATACCTGTTGTAAACTTATAAATACTAACAATATATCATATGGGCCAGTACCGCAAAGTTAACACATTCGATTGTTTACATATTGGCGAATATTTTTTTAATATATTTTTATATAGTGAATTTCCTTCCTCAAAGCGTAACAGTAAGTAATAAAATCTTAAATCTTTACGAAACTACACAAGCTCAAGGTTCTGCTTGAAGCTGTTTGCTGAAACTTTGCTCTTTCTTTTTAAGCATTTTAATTTTGACTACAGGACTGTAACAAGCCGTTGGCTAATAGGTTTGAATGATTATAGAGTTTAAGTACATAGTTCTTGCTGCTGTCCTCTGCTTCCATCTTCGCCATGAGTTTAAAAATATCTTTGTTAATATTTTCACCTTGTACCATGGTGTTTTAAACGATTTGGATTGGAGCCTCTGTATTATATAACATCAATGTTAGTTGGACAGGCTGTGCCACAGTGTGGAATACCATACATCCAAATAGGTTTTCTTACCGCATTGAATATCAGAACTTGGTTGTTAAGGGAAAACTTTGAATTTTTATTTGAAAACAAGTTTAAATGTTTTGCTTTTATTTCCATGCTAGTTATTTTAGTGGATTATATTTTCTGCCTGTGAGCCTTTTTTCCAAGTGAATGTCGAGATGATAATTTGCTTGTGGTGCCATATTTATATTGATTTTAATCGGCTGATACAGTTTGGGCCTTAGTGAAATTTATATTTACTCGAAACTTAAACGAAATTATATTGTAGTGAATTAAAAAATACTCAATAAAACTTCGGAGAGACAGTTGAAAGTTTAAAGAGAGATGAAGTTTGCAGACTAAACAATATTATCTCTAGTTTCTAGATTGCCCAGCATTTTGTGAAAGCAGGCTCAAAGTCATTTAATCCAATTAAGTGGACAGGGATCACATCACCTCCACCCGCCCAGCAAACTCCTGGAATTGTTCAGAGTGCTGGACCTTTGTGAGCATATGTGTTATAAAAAAGGGCACAATAGATCATAAGTCGTAGCGCGAAACCTCAATTAATTTCGATCTAACGATATTATCATGAAATTTTTACAGTTTCCGAAATTCTTGAAAAGAATTTGGATTCAACTTTTAATAATTTTTCCTCGAATTTCTTGTAGGTAATTTAGGTGTATGCAAATTTTTGACAACGATTACTCTAATAACAGTGTTTTGTCTGAATAGTGGTTGTCGTTGGTGTTTTTATGATGTGTTAACAACTTAGCTAATTTAATAGAATTTTCTTTTCTCACAAAATGTTGTATTTTTTCTGCCCTGTTTTCAGGCTGTCAAGTTTGCATGTTCTTTTCTCAATAGTTTTTCAGGTTCGTTTCTGTTTTCAAAATGTTGTTTTCTAACCGGAAGAAAGTGCAGTATTTTCTGCCCTTCTCCAAACGTAAGGATGGGAGTTGCCTAGTGAATTTTTATTTATCGTTTTGAAAGTTATTTTTTTAAACAAGTTTTTCTACTAATTATTATGAAACGTTTAATTTGTTAAGCACAGTGCTAGAAATTTTAAATGTAAAAACAGGAAAATTTTTACAGGGCTTAATGGAACATTTATATAAATTTTGCATGTGATTAGGCAGCATTTACCAAGAGAAGAGGAAACGTTATATAGTAAGTGGCATATATTGTGAATAGTTTGCTTGCTTCAGAGTGCCATGCATAAGCGAAAAGTTTTACATATAAAGAAAAAGATTTGATTACGACTAATTTGATAATAATTTTTTTTTTTTCCCTGATTTCGACTAGTGTTATTGTGTTTTAGGTTCAGGGTAACATCTATTATTCTACCCTCACTGCAATGACATTAAGACCAATTAGCTATAAAAGCAAAAATTCAATATAAATAATGGTTTTATTAAAAAACATTAGTGATGCATTCTTTCCAAATAGTCCATTTAAAATGGCTAATTAGTCGCAAGTATTTGGCTAAGGGGTATTAAAGGCTTATAACTTGTTTTCATCAAATTAAAATTGTGTAAATAAATTAATTGTGTAAATAAATTAATCTATTTCACATTTTTTCATTTCTTAAAATGTTTTCTGATTTTGATTATTCCATTCGTTTATCCACATTTTAAGCCGATTATTTAATGCAGCGGCAGTGCTTATTTCATATTGCATTAACGCACTGAAAGTGGCAAGAAAAAGCAGTAGTTCGTACGAATGGCACGCTTAATTCAACAAGCACTGAATGCCACACTAAATTATGTGAAATAAGATTTCGTGTTTCGTTTTGAAATAAAAGCGGATTTGCATGTGAAACAAGGTAAATGCGCAAAACCGAAAAATAAAGGGTATTTTTTGCCAACTTAAAAGCCAAAGGCCAAAGACAAATTTTTGAGTGCTGCGGATGAAGGAAAAAATAACATTTGTACGTGTGTGTGCGTGTGTGTGTGAAAAGACGGAAAAAGTGAGTAAATCACAAAAGCGAATTTTACGTTCCTACGCGCATGAGAAGCAATTGAGGGAAGCCAGCTAGCAAAGCATTGGGTGTGTAAGTACATACATATGTGCAAGTACATGCCAGGAGCTAGGAAAGCGCTTGAGTCGCTGTTCTAGTTGTACGCGTCGTACCGGTGCGGTTTTATGGTTTTTGCTTTATCTGTGTTCGCTTTTATTTTCTTTAAATATTTTGCGTTATTTTTTGCCTTTTGAGCAAATTTCCCCTATGAAAAAGCGTAATTTTATGCGAAAATTTGCACTCTGCACCAGGTACAAGAGCAGGGCCCCATGTGGAGGAGGCTGTGTGTGCGTGTGGGGGGTGCTGGCGAAAGAATAATAATTCAAACGCTAGAATTACCTCAACATAACCGTAAATGTGCGCTCGAAATGGTTATGGTGTTCGCAAGTTTCGCAGCCACACACACGCTGTTTTCTGCGCTTCCCTTCTATTAGAATGTTTTTTTCTTTTATTTTTCCTTTCATCTGCATTCGCAATTTGCATACAAACACGCGGAAACGCAGCAACGCCTTGGCGTAGCTTTCGCCGAGAAACTATTGTTGTGCTTAATTCTTGTAAGCCGAAAGTTGGGAAACCCTCGTTCTTGTTGCTCGTGTAGTCTTAATCCAGAGCCGCTACATATGTAGTTAGCTTTTAATATTTCTTACTTTTATGTGCTGGCAATTATTGAATATGCTACGCGAGAAATAAATATTCCGTGGCAAGGAAATATTTCTTTTTAAATCAAATGTGACTAAATATTGGACGGAATGGTAAACAATGACAGAATAGATCTTGTGATGTGCAAGAGGTTATTCAAGGGAAGGAGAGAAGTTTGGCTTTGTTTACTGCTTCAACCTAAGTTCGACTAGTAGAAATGAAATGACTCGATTCTGGATTCGGATTGAAAGCCTGAGACATTTTCAGTACCAACAGGGATGAAATGGATGAGTGCTCTCAAATAATAGATTTCGCATATTTATAGTACTACAGCAATATTTGCTATGATCAGTGAATATTTCTTAAACCACTCATAAGAGGTTTACGGAATAAATTTTGAGTCCTTTTTATTATTGAATGCCATAAGTTGTATGATCGAGCATTTTCTTTAAGATGTGGTTTTCATTTCAGCAATAATTTCATTTATATCTCTTTTGACTGTCGATAATATTTTTTACAAATTCCTCATTGGCACATTCTCTCATTCCGCCAGGGTATTCGGGTGTTGGTATGAACCATATAAAGCCATATGACAACAGAGCAAATCTTATGCGCGCAAAAAAGGTCCGTGCTATAATGTAAACAACATTGTGAACAAAGCCACAAGATGGTTTAATGCAATATTTGTTAAAGATGCATGTTTGGATGGATTTTTAACTTAAAGCCTTACTAATGGATGAGACACTTTGAAACTAAAGCAACTATTTGATGCAATGAGATGCAAAGACTAACTTGTGCGAAGTTTGTTAGAGTGCGTTTAGCATGAGAAATGAGCAATATTGTAAATGAACCAACAGTTAGAAAGAAAAATTTAATGACATTTAATGGAGAGAACTTTAAGAAAAAGAAGTGTTTATAGGAAGATTTTTGTTCTGAATTCAGTTTTTTTAAAATGATAAATTGTCAATTGAGGAGCAACATACGTTTAGAAAACATAGTTTGCGTTTTATAAATGATCAAAGCTTTGCATTGGTTTTCTTACTATTAAAATCTTAATACGCTTTTAGATGGAAAGCTTTAATTCTTCAGTTACATTAACTTAATTCTTAATTTTATGGGGTAAAGAACAACCATTTTTCCGAAGAATTTGTTTTTTTAAATGAAGTATTTACTTATATAAAAGAAATACTGAAATTTTTGAAAAAGAAAATTTTAAACTCGGCTATTACGATGCCTTTTCCGGTTACTTCTCGCCAAAAATTATGCCCCGCTTGGAAGGATATCCTCTTTTAGGATCATCTAAAGTGAAAAAATATGTGCTTTAGCTGAAATCTTAAGTTAGAACTTGGTCGAAGACAAAAAAAAAAAAAAATGAAAATTGGATTTTGGATTTTGGCAGACATTAGAAAAAAAATTCGCAAATTTTTTTTTTTCAAAAAGTTGTAATTGAGAAAAAATTCTTCATCCAAGTGTTTAAGAATTGTATCTTAAAGAGCAGTGCAAAATTTCATGAAAATCGGTTGAATAGTTCTCAAGAAATCTTGCCAACCGTTTTCAAAATCTCTGTTTCGGGAAAAACGTGTTAAAAGTCAAGTGCACGACTGCCTAGCTAGCCTCGAGCGCACAAGTTTTCAAGTTTGTATCTCCGAAACTATTAATCGAATCAACTTGAAATTTTAAGGAAATATTCTGGAGGTGTTATAGAATTTAATGAGGGTAATAAATAAATCGATTTTTTGAAACCCATAAACCCATGTAACCAAGGCTTCAAGTGGAATAATGGGTCCAAAACATGTTTTTATTGTCTTATTTAATTTTTTAACATTTTATAATATTATCCATAATTCTCAAGTTGATCTCAGTAATTGTATTGGAGATATTGCCTTGAAAATTTGCGAGTTCGAGGTCACTTAAAGCTTTAAACGAATCTTTTCTCGAACCTGTGTCGGTTGTCCAGACTTCGGAAACTGCTTAACCGGTCTTAATGAAAGCTTACACAGGCACTCGACGTCTACTTCTGTCAAAAATGCAATTTTCACCTTTTTGTTTTTCTTTATGGCCTTAATTAAAAAATTATTATTCTTTTTACTTTGGATTTTTATCGGAAAAAAATTATGGAAAATATACCTGCTTGTTGTTCGAAAAAAAACCCCTTATAAACCTTTAAGGGCAGCCTGCTCTTAGAGGCTCTAAAATGTCGATTTGTTTTTTTAATTTTTTAGGAAGAAAAATAAAAAATTTATTAAAGCGAAATTTTTAGAGCTTTTCCGCAATTTTTTTACACGAAACCTTTTATATTCTGCCCTTGGGAAGCAATCGCCCGATGCATCTCGCATGTGCATTTGTATTCGATTTTTGAAGCTTCTAAAGCAGGCTCTCTCCTTAACTTGCAAAAAGTTAAAAAAAAAAATTAATATTAAAGTGCTAAATTTGCAAAGACTTTGGCGTCGCATTCGTGAAGCACCCTGTATTTGAAAGTAAAATTGCAATAACATAATGAAAATGCAAATAGTTTATGGGAACGGAATGGCAGAAAAATGTAAAAACGAGTAGTTTCGCAACGGCATTTACATTTACAAACATACCTGTTTATGCAGATAAATTCGTAGTTCCATTAAGGAGAATATGCGAAGCGAAAAGTGGCAAAACTCCATTTCGAATGTCTGTGCCTTAGGCACACAAATAGAATATTTCGCAAAAAGCTGGATAATAAAGGCGCTGAATGAAAGTGGTTAGCCTTGGAGGGCATTATGAGAAACAATAAGCTTTACGATGCTTCATGCTTTCTAAGACAAAGTTATTGCATTTGAAAATTTATTTGTTTCCACTTTGTATTATTAGTACACTAATGTCTTTGTTGTTGGTGAAAACTTTAATGCCTTATGATTTTTCATTTCGCCTCTTTGCCAAGTATGAGAAATGCTGACTTGCTGCATTTCAGATTGTATTTTGTACCCAGTCACAGATGCGAATGCCCAAGAAAAGGTAGAAAGTCAGCACTGCTGCTTGGGAAGTTGTACACTAATTTTTCTTATTTTATATGGCATTCTTTGCTGACATTTGCCACACCGATTTCGATTTCATTGATTGCCAGCTGTTGTCACTAGCAGATGCGAGGAGCGGCGTCTGCTATGGGACACAGGGAGGAGAATAGAAGGAGATTGGGGCGACGGCCGAGACGTAAGAGGAAGAGCAGAAATGAAAATGCAGCGGAAGCGGATGTGACAAATTTTGCAATACTGCCATAGAGACATAGAGACATGAAACGACCGAGTGACAGGCAGGAAGACAGACATTTGGCAGCAAATATGTAGCACAGAGACGAGCTTACCATGTACTGGTGGATGCATGTAGGTGTGCTCGTGTTCTCGCTTGTGTGCGTGCGCACAAAGGTGAATATATATTTTTGGATTATTTCGTGATATTTGTCTATGCGTGCTGACAGCCACAATTGCGACAAGCTGCATGTAACTACGAGGAATTGGGATTGAAAATCAGAAAAGCTTTGTCGCCCGCCGCCCCGCATGCGAGTGCGAGGGAGTAGTTTGGTTAATGTTTGTGCAAGCAATCAAGCGTTGCAACGCCAACAGCTGCCGTGCACTGTACAACGCACGCAGCTGTATACACCAGCACACAGCGTACACACAGATACACTCACACATGCACACACATTTGTTTTGAATAGGGATGTGAGCGCTCACTTTATGATATTTAAAATGATTTTTGCTCGCATTTTTCCGGCTCGACTTCCGTTTGCCACAATTTAATGACGAAACAGGATCACACAACTGTGTCAGCAATAACAGCAACAATAACTGGGCCAGCCAGCAGTAGCGGAATCGGCGGGGAAGCGGTAAGTGTACACATATGTGCCAACAGCCGCACCATTCACACACACACACATAGACACAAAGGCACATATTTGTACACAAACAGCGCAAATGTGCTCTACATTTTGTTGGCTTTATGGTTACGATAATGTGCGCCAATGACAACAATAACAACAACAACTACGCCAGCAACAACAGGACGCCAAGTGAAATAAAGGCAGCAACAGTGTTGCTGATGGAGTGTGCCCAGCATCAGGGTTTATAGTTATGCGCACACACGCGCTCAAACAAACACTCGTCTATGTGTGTATGTGTGGTGTATTCAGCAACAGTGCGCTCCCGTGTAGCCAAGAATGAAGGAAGGAAAAGCAATAATGCAAACGCATTTTCGTTCGGTCGCTTGTATTGAGTTGCATATTGTCAGGCGCTTTCGCTCCCGCTTCCCGCATGCGTTTTTGTACTGTGTAAACGCAGTAAACGCCTTTGAATGGGCGTGTGTGCAAATGTGCCGTTAGTTTGTACGTGTGGCGCAATACAGGTTGATATGTTGGTTTATTCGTTGTTTCGGTTAGCGCTCTACACTGGTGTGAGTTGGCTTTGTTTGCCTTGCAATGCAGCATAAAACACGTCACATGAAAGTCCACACCACACACACATATACAAACATTAATTTTTACAACTGTAAACTTTTAGTGCTAAAACTGTGCAGGTGTGTTACAGAAGCATCACATTTAGGTTACAAATAATTTCGTACATTTTACACCAAATTCATTTCTAGGGTAATGAATGTCTTATTTTCCAGTTCCACAACTGCTGCTTATAGCTCTTCAGCGATATAGTTATTCTTCAATAACTTAATTTGCTAAAAAATATTCTTAAAACTTCATGAAATCCGTCTGGAAGGTCCAAATGTGAATTCTGTTTAAGCATCTAACGTCCGTGCTCTTGTCTAGTAGATTTATTGCCAGTATGTTTCATGATTAGAAAGTCTATCAAAGTATCTTCGACAAGTTTTGCTGATTTCGTCTTTAACAAATTGTACATTTAAGTACTCTTGTGGATTTCGAAGTTGCTTCCAATTCAAGGGGCACTTACAATGATTCTTAAAGTCTTAGATTAATATCTTCGAAGGATTTCATTGTTGGATACACTCGCCGTACCCCATAACTGCGTTGCATACGTCCATATTGGTTCAAGGATTGACTTGTAGGGTTGAACTTTATTTGCAAGACTAAGTTGTGATCTCGAAAATTTAAGTTGCTTCTCTTTTATGTGTCTTCCAATTGAGTCTACGGTCCAAATAAAGACCTAGGGATTTGACAGACTCACCTTCTGATATTGTAGAGCCATTTAATGATACATAAGGCATTTTCTGGTTCAATTTTTAAAGTTTTTTGAAACGGATTCGGGTGTTTTTTGGGTTTAAACTTGTAAAATTTTTGCCGTATCTTCAGCAATAATAAGTTTTGTAAATAATTGATTCCGTCATCAGCTGAAAAGTTTGCTTTTTCCCGAAATAAAATTGTTGACCCGGGTCACTGTTACAATTCAGAGCACTTTTTCCGACATGAAATTTACGGTAATTTTAAAATGCCTTTATAAGTAGATAGTCAGGCGCTGAGAGCCATTTTTTAATTTTATAAAGAACCCAGGAGGCCATACTTTATCGAATGCTTGTTTAAAATCTAAAAAAGACCCCTGCACAATATTGTTTGCTTTCGAAAGCATTTATATTTATGCCAATTTTAACACTTCGATGGCATTGCTCAGGTGTTGTGTTCCATGTACCTTCTAAACCCAAACTGATGTTCGTTAATGATTCTCTGTAAAAGCATTTTTTTAAATACTTTATAGAAGGTCGCAAGTAAACTAATTGGACGATAATAAGAGGGGCAGTTTTCAATCTTATTAGGTTTCGGAATCGTTGTTATCTTATCACATTTTCATTGATGTGGGTAGTGGTCTCATCGAAGAATAGAATTGTAGATACTTATATCTGCAGTCTGATACAAACATGAGCCAGATGTTTAACAGTAAGTCCATAAATTTTTTCGAATCCAGGCGACTTTTTTAGTTTATTTTTCTTAACCTCATTTACTAATTCTTTAATAAAAATTTTTCGAATAAGCAGACTCATTTGGCAAGAAAGCAAATGGAGAGTAAACGCTTCTGCTTTCTCTTGATTATCTCTGCATCTGACGCCATAACTATTTTCAATATTATAGCCAGATTTTAAGAGTATATTCAAAGTAGTTTGATATATCAGTGTTTTGCATAATATTTTGTATGGGTTTCCATACTCGACACCGTAGACCCAAACATCACTATTATTGGCGAATGATCAGAATATAAGACAAAGCTCTCTTTAATAGGGTTATTCAGACCGAAGCCTGTTAATTTGGTTGATACTTCGTTAAAAGGCTTAACTGTGAACATACTTTTAGTTCTACCTCTGTAGTGTTGTAAATTTTATTCCGAAACAGCTGATTTAATTTTATTAAAGAGTAAAAATGCCTCAACAAAGTGCAAAATCAAAAATTGTCAGTCATTTAATTGAAAATTATGTGGAGCAGATCAAATTTATTACTGGTAAGTACTTTTAGATGTTGTACAGAGGAGCAAGAGAACAGCTGATGTGATATTACCGAGTAACGAATCATTTATCAAGGTTGCCACGTGGATAGTTCGTTACTCGGTAGAACGATAGTCTGTTAATTTTACAAAAACAAAATACATGTAAAAAACTACCGAATAATGTCTAAGGAATTAACAAGGCTGGTCTGGATACCCCTAATGTGAAGTTGGTGTTGTGATATGCCTTTATACACGGCAAAACCTAAAAGGTCATTTTGATAAATATTTTGTATTCATCCATAACGTGGAGGTAGGTAGATAGCTGCGATGCTATAGTGATATCCCCAAATACCCAGCTATCGGTACAGTGCACCAATGAATGTGAATGGTAGGGTAAAACATTTACGCCAAAGTTATTTTGTCAAAATTAATTCGCTTATGTAATATGTACGTTATCAAGTTAAGAATGGTAAAATAATTTTTCAAAGTGTTGGACGTGGAATGAAATTTACAATTGTGGATAATTTCCGAAGCTTGTTATAGAAAAGTTAAAAGGTGAGCTATTTGTTGGTCTTCAAATTGGTGATCCATGAAATATACAAATTTTTATCAATACATAGTTAGTATGATTGTTCCGGAAAAAGATTTTTAGAAAAGTTTAGTTTTGATAACACCGGTCAACAAAAAAAATATTTTTTTTTTGGTTTCTGTTCTCATGCTTGAATTCTGATTCTAGATATTGAAAAACACTTAAATATTAATCTTAAGTTCTTAAAGTTTGCTTTGGGCTGACCTACATCGATAATTATATTTTAATTTATTTTATAAATCAAAGATGGCAGCACTTTGATTAACCCGAAAGTAAACAGTATTATTATTTGTAAGAGGCACAGTAGTGAATGTTAACCTGTTTATTATAGCTGTAACAACAATATTATAGTATTACTCAGTTAAAAAATGGCATCAAGTCAGTGTAAAATTGATGTTGATTTATTCTGTTTTATTTGCGGTGAATTTATTAAATTTAGAAGTAAAAAATTTGCTTTATCAACAAATTTGGAACTTTGCGAAGCCTATGAAGGCGATTTCAACCTAAAAGTCAGTAATCAAAATGAAAATTGGGTACCTCACTTCGCCTGCGTTAATTGTGAAAATACTTTAGAAGGTAAAACAAAAAAAAAAAAAAATCGAAAAATTGCTCGAATTTCTACGAAAGCAAACTTTAACCGGAAAAAAAATTTTTTTTTCCTTATTTATGTCATAGGAGAAACTAAAATTTAACATGTAGATGTCAGACCCAAAACACGTGTTGACCGGTGTAATCGATGGCTGATTCTTAAAAAGGAGTTGTCAACTGAAAAATTATAAGGAACAAGCTTAAAAGAGGCGTTTAGTTGAATTATATAAATTATATATATAAAATAAATACTCAGAAATTCAAGTTAAAATTAGACGTTTTTAATGGATGTTGGGGGAGAATATGTTTCAGTAAAAAATGGGATTTTCTTGTAAAGCATAAAATTTCCTAAAAAAAGGTCTCTGATATTTCTTTTAATAATGAAGTTTGTACATTTAAAAACTTTGAATAGTGAAAGAAATTGTTAATGTTAAAAAGGCGTGAACAAAGTTGTTCAAAACAAAACTACATACATAAAGCACAACTTTATACGGCTTATACAAAAGATATTATCACAAAAAGATCGTTGGATTTTTTTGAGCTACTGAAGTTGTTACCACATTTTTTAAATAGTGAGCCGTATACTCGGCCAGAAAATTAAAAAAAGAGAAAAAACGAACTTATATTAACAATTTTCGATTATAAGCGATATTTTTTAACTATTCAATTTTTTTTATCATGATTTTTTGTTAAATATGTACAATAAGAGCTCTTTTAATAAAATCTTCCCATGAAAAAAGTCTTACTAAAATAGATTTTTAAGAAATTATATACGCTTGAAGATTGAAAAAAAAAAATATTTCTTTAAAATTTTGTAAACAGTTTAAAACCTAATTTTAACATTATTAAGCTTTTAAGGTCAATAGGTTAACTCGTGGATAATTAGCTACATTTGCTTTTATGAAACTGTTTTCTGGCGGTCAATAAATTCGCACTCTTTACGTGCTGCGACCAGTTACTCTTGCCACACGCAATTAAGAAAAATTTGTCAAAAAGATTTAGCATTGACCGCACTGCGACACAGCGACCGCAACGCGAGCAAACTGGACTCAATGCACTCGGCAATTGCATTTGCGTATTTGCAAAAAAAGCAAAAAAAAAAAAACACACACATGCGAAAAAAGCGACACCAATAAGTGAAATAAAAAATTGTGTATGAAATTTAAATAAGGAAAACAATAAAATTGTAAAGCTCATAGCAAATAATACAATGCAATGCACACCCATTCGCACATCGGCGAGCGCCTCGAACAAAAAATTTTAACACATGCTTTTGCACAAACAATAAACAATTCTTGCGCAAAGTGCTACATTCCGCAACTTTACTGTGTTTCTGAATTTTCGGAATTTGTGTGTTTTTAATTTTTAAGCAAACAAGAAATCAACACAAATTCGCCATAAAAAATTCAGGTCAAAGTAAAGCGCTACAAGGAGGTGTGCAAAATGGCGGCTACGGAGTGATACAGGCGATGTGGCAGCGCCGAAGGGGCGGCGAAGTGAGAACTTGCTGAAAAAAGCGGAGCACAAGCGTAAACAACGAAAGCAACAACCAACACAACAACCATAGAGCAAGAAGAGAAGCCCGCAGCGCGAAGAAAGGCGACGACGGAGCAGTGCTCGGAGCCGTGAATTTCCTTACAAAGCATATTTGCATGGAAAATGTGTCAGTATGTTAGCCACTGTGCCATATGTGTGCTAGAAAACGGCCAAATGAAAGTATTAAAAGTTAGTGCGCATACAAATTCGCACATATGTGGCTCCATAGTTGAGGAAACACACAGCCAAGTGCCGCTTGCTAACAGTCCATTCTCGCTCAAACTCTGTTAAATTTCTTCACTTCATTCGTTGGCACATAAAAAATAAAATAACGCAGATGGAAAACAGGGAAAAAGCGGGGGTATAGAGAGAGGCGAAAAAGAATGGGGTAAAAGTGAAAACAATGTCCAGACAGAAAAACTACGAAACACTGGCAGCACAACAGCGGCAACAGCAGCTGCACCAACAAAACGCTTACTACCAGCCTTTGTAAGACAGGGCCTGCAACTTCCTGCAACAGTTTCGGAGCACCCCTTCCACGCGCCCCAGGCACACACACACATGCGTACGATATTTTATTACGCTTCCTTTATTTAGCCACACGCAACAAAAGCAACAGTAATGCACTGTAGCAACAATACTAAAAAATAACAACGAAAATAGCAACAAAAAGCTTCGCTTGCTGATTCTTTTTCAACTCGCCACAAAACAACAAGAAGCACAGCAACAATAATATGTGCGTCACGGTCGCGGCCCCGTTTTCACTTCAACTTTGGCCGAAGGCATCGTCGAACAGTATCTGCATATTAAAAGCCACCTCTTACCGCACCAAGTTGCGCTCCGGTTTCACGCAAAGTGAATTGAAAAAGTTCAGCTCAGCCGGAGCTGAATGAAAGTATGCAAAAATGTTGGCATCCTCTCCATACATGAGCACACATATAAATAATCGATGGCATATACACATACATGTATGTCTTTATGTGTGTGTGCGCTGCCAGTTAACGGCATGCAATAGTGCACGCTTTTCGTGCAATTTCCAGATATTGGATTACTTATATGCGCATATACATATACATATATGAGTAAATATACAGTAAGTGAAGCTTTTGGCGTGAGGCGAGGCGGGCTGCTTCCGCATATTCACTTGCGAACTAATTGATTTAGCTTAAAAGAGATATTGGAAAGTGGAAGGCACAGATTTATTCCTCGGAAGTGATTTTCAGTTGAGTAACATGTAAAAGCTTTTGGAGTAAGAAACGGAATTGAATGAGCTTTGGTATGTAAATGGAATTTTTAATTACAAAAATGAAATCATGGAGAAAAACCATTGATGATATGAAAACATGAATGCATAAATTAATGCAGCTGTGCGTACATTTCAAACGTCAGTGCAATATTTTTCAGGGATTAATACAGTTAAACTTATAGAACCAAATCTGATTTATATTTAGAAAGTTTTATAAATACGTGAGGTGTAATGAAAGTAAATAAATTCCAATAAATATTAAGTTATTATGCCCTGAATAGGGTATATTAAGTTAGGTTAGGTTAGTCTGGTAGGCCAAAGAGCCACGCAAAGACCAGTTTGGGTTGTTTGGAATACCAGATACCGTTTAGTTCTAGGTCAATGAGGAGTAGTCATTCACTTCACGTGAATTTCAACAGATTCTGTGGCTGCACTGCCATTTCTTTCAGAATATCAAACCATGGGGATCTGAAAGCCCAATTCTGCAGGCGTGTGTCGCCACCAGACAGTGATCAGGTAGTATTCCGTTAGGGTATTAAGTTTGTCACGAACTTTTTATCACTCATAAGGAGAGCCTGTACAGTATAAGTATGTATGAATTTTCAGCCTGACCGGCTATACTGATTTCGTCATGTCCGCCTATCTGTCTATAATTTTCTTTTCATTTTGATGCATGTCCTTTTGTCTCCATGAAACTGAATATCTACATGAAAGTTGGAGAAGATTAGTGCTCAAAGCAAGATTACAATTTCCGAGCAAATTCTTAGAATCGAACCACCATATTACATAGCTGCCGATTAAACTTACCATCCAAAATCAAGTTCGCATATACAAAGTTATCATATTTGTGAGGGGTATATAGCTTCTTCGCAACCGAAGTGAATATTTTTTCTTGTTTTTTCAGTCATTTTGAGCACACCCATACATAGCGCCTTCAATAAACTACATTTAACTGACTTTATTATTTAAACTTAACATGTTTCACCTAACCGAGTAAGCTCTCTGTATGTACATATTTTATATGGATTACCAAATCTGTTTCTCTTTATGATTTAAATGATTACGTGCTCGCTTTCAGCGTTTAGTTTCATAGATTCAATAATTGAAAAAGGAAATATTGTTCTTACTAAATGCCAGTACTTAAAAAATTATTCATCCCCGCAGCGCCTTACACCAGCACTGAGTCTTCGCATGCATGCACTTCGAGTGTGTCCTGATTTTCTAGAGCCTTTCACATGCACGCACACGACTACACGAGCGCACACGCCCACGAACTCGGGCAAATCGAGCAAATCCTTGCTGGTGCGACGCAAAATCATTCAGAGTGTTTACGTGCATAATATTGGATATTTTCTGTGCTGTTTAGCTTTTGTTTGTGTTTTGTTATTAAATATTTTCACAGACTGTGAGTTTTTCTTGTGCGTCCCTCGAAGTGTTTGCTGCGTCGTTTGCACATTTCCATTTTTCCATTCAGTAGTCTGTGCTGTGGCGCTTCAGTTTTATTATTTTTTGCTATTGTTGTTGCTGTCATGGCATGCGTTATTGCTTGTGTTTCTTGGCAACCCTTTTTCACCATTCAACCTGCGTCGTGCCATTTATGCCTTCATTCCGGCCACTCTTCACAGATCATTGACCGTAAGTGTTTGCCATTTCAAACCCAAGTGGTCGGCCGGTTAGTTGCCATTCTGCTTTCCTTCCTTATACTTCATATACCAGTGTACATGTAAGCACCGATTTCCTCGAGGCTGCACGCGTGTAATCAAAGCTCTAACCGGAAAATTATGAAAATTTGTTGGCTGATCACAGATTAGTCGAGCGGATTGTAAGGCTTTCTGCCCCTCGAAACTGCATGTCTAAACACTTGTATGGTCTGGAAAATCTCTTAATCCAAGAAATAAAAAGTAAGTTTAAGTGAATGCAGACACTTAGTGATTATTCCAATTTAAACCGTTCCAGTGTATGAGCTCAAAAAGGACTGCATCAAAATAATTAAAATATAAAATTAATTTTCAAGAACTTTTCAATGGATTCGGTGTTTTCATATCCTTTTAAACATATCGACTTCCTACAAACGTTTGAATAGGCCCTAAAATGAAGAGTTTAATTCGAAATCTAAGTATATTGCTGAGGTTTTCTGGGTGACTAAATTATTATTATTTTTTTTTCTAACTACCGCTTGCAGCTTGAAGTTAGCGAGGGTTGATGTAGGAAATTTATTAAATGCTTGAAATGAAATTATCTTACTATATAAGTCTCGACAAAATTATATATGACTTTATAGTTTTAAAAATTTACATTCGGGTCCTGGTACTTTATAATGTATAATAATAATAATAATACAACCAAGGATTAGTTACCTGTCGCTAACCGACACGTGGGGAGTAGTCCATATGCGAGTATGTCTAGAGATTGTCTAGAAGGGCAGAAATGGGTTTGGTTTCGATATATAAAAATACTTTGATGCAGAAAACAAGGCAACAGCTGAGATTTATAGTAACATTTAGAAATCGTTTATTATTATTTATGTTACTAGTTAAAGGGGGTATAGTTCTTTAACACTAAAGAGTTACATTTCACCTTCCTTAAACATTACTTCGAAATGAAAAAGCCCAATCAAATTGGCAACAGAAGAGACACGAAATGGCCAGCCGCTGATGGGTTTAGTGCACACTTAACATGGGTCAACAGTCTGTCCCTGTCAGTTTGCATAACAAAAAGGATATTTAGCTTAAAGTAAGTCAAAAGCTTGAAAGGTGTGAGGCGCAAACGAGGTGGAACAGCAACAAGCCGATAAAAGTAGTTCAAAGGCAGAAGTCGAAATATGATTTCGAGAAGGAAATTATGCAAATCAGGCCAACGCCGAGCTGTAATCATCAGAAATAAAAACTAAAAATAAGTTGAATGTTTTCCAATGCCTTGAGGCAAGAATTAAATCCCCCACTCCATTGCGACGAAAAGGTGAAAATGCTTCCAAAAAAAAAACAAAAAAACGCTTTGACAAACGAATGAAATTGATTCGGCATTATAAAGGTATGTTTTCCATCTTTTCTTTTCATGTCGTCGAAATTGTTTCTCTTTGGAAAGTTAGTCTCAAACCGGAGTATCATTTTCGTTAATGAACACTCGCCTTGTTTCGATGAATAGTTGGACCTCAAAAGTAGATAGA
Source organism: Bactrocera correcta (assembly GCA_027475135.1). Lineage (NCBI taxonomy): Eukaryota > Metazoa > Arthropoda > Insecta > Diptera > Tephritidae > Bactrocera > Bactrocera correcta. Next base: position 107,399,065 of record CM050323.1, read on the forward strand.
AAGCATTGAATTTCCATTCTTTTGATTTTCCGCTTTTAATTGAAATGAGTTTAGTAATAACATCTTCTAATTACGGGCACAAAAGGATGCCACATTTTATATATTTGCATACAAAGCAATTGATGCTCGCGAGGGAAATATTTATTGAATGAAACGAATTGGTGTGATGATGTTTTTAAGAATCCAGCGACCCGAAAAGTAATAAGGGTCATTAACTGGCAGGTAGCCTTCCAGGAAAAATAAGTTTGTATGTATATGTACGTGCTTTAAATAAATTATTTTCTGAGAAGCGTCTCGGGTGTTAGTCAAAGTTCAGTAAACTGCGGAAATGATCTCAATAGCAAGTTTTATTGCATGTGTTTGCTTCGGAAAAAGCGATTGAAATTTATAATTTTTTCAATTACATACATATGTTTATGTCAAGTGTTTTTGATTAATTATTCGAAGCAAATTTTTCTTGATTGAGTTTAAAGCAGACCAGATTTTTAAATGTGGTGAAGACTATTTCTTGGATTGTGAAATAAAATCTGTGGATAATTTTGTTTTTAAGATAAGACAACATAATATACTTAGGTCTATTTATTTCTAGGCCTGAAGTAATGATGCTTTGGTAGCTCTGTCCTCTGTTTAAATGTTTCATTTCAACTTCGAGCTTAGTTAAAGCTTTAAGCTTTTCCTTTGCCCTCTTTTATTGATTATCCACATTAATGGATTCTTCATTACTTAGCTTTTTTACGCTTTCCAGTTAACCCAAATAAAAAATGTTGAAGTTATTTTTCCGATTATTTTGTTTTTGCTTTTAATCCGTTTTCTCATTTTTCATCGTAAAAGTGCCGTCGCCGCCAGCGAGGGTTATTGACAAGTCGACTGCTGGTTGTAATGTTTTTATGCACAAAGCGAGATGAAAAGTGCAATGGTGAGGCCAAAGCCAGGCGGCCAGGGACGTTCAGCGTGTAGGTGTAGGTGTCGAGTAAATGGTGCATACTGCACAGCCACCTCCAATCTGCAGGTCTACGTTTAATCATCGTGCCGGGCATTTCCTTGAGCTATTGATTTAACCCACTGCTGGTCATCATTGTGCAGCTAGTAGTTGATGACGCTCATCGTCTGGCGGTCCACTTTATATGTATTTTCCAAACAATTCCTATGTGCTTCGCTTAGTGGGTAATGAGCGTTAGTCGGGGTATATTTAGTGTTGGTTTTAGATAAAAATCACTTGTAACGGGTGATTTTTTTGAGGTTAGGATTTTCATGCAGTAGTATTTGACAGATCACGTGGGATGTCAGACATGGTGTCAAAGAGAAAGATGCTCAGTATGCTTTGACATTTCATCATGAATAGACTTACTAACGAGCAACGCTTGCAAATCATTGAATTTTATTACCAAAATCAGTGTTCGGTTCGAAATGTGTTTCGCGTCCGTGTCCGATGAGCGATGAGGCTCATTTCTGGTTGAATGGCTACGTAAATAAGCAAAATTGCCGCATTTGGGGTGAAGAGCAACCAGAAGCCGTTCAAGAACTGCCCATGCATCCCGAAAAATGCACTGTTTGGTGTGGTTTGTACGCTGGTGGAATCATTGGACCGTATTTTTTCAAAGATGCTGTTGGACGCAACGTTACGGTGAATGGCGATCGCTATCGTTCGATGCTAACAAACTTTTTGTTGCCAAAAATGGAAGAACTGAACTTGGTTGACATGTGGTTTCAACAAGATGGCGCTACATGCCACACAGCTCGCGATTCTATGGCCATTTTGAGGGAAAACTTCGGACAACAATTCATCTCAAGAAATGGACCCGTAAGTTGGCCACCAAGATCATGCGATTTAACGCCTTTAGACTATTTTTTGTGGGGCTACGTCAAGTCTAAAGTCTACAGAAATAAGCCAGCAACTATTCCAGCTTTGGAAGACAACATTTCCGAAGAAATTCGGGCTATTCCGGCCGAAATGCTCGAAAAAGTTGCCCAAAATTGGACTTTCCGAATGGACCACCTAAGACGCAGCCGCGGTCAACATTTAAATGAAATTATCTTCAAAAAGTAAATGTCATGAACCAATCTAACGTTTCAAATAAAGAACCGATGAGATTTTGCAAATTTTATGCGTTTTTTTTTTTAAAAAAGTTATCAAGCTCTTAAAAAATCACCCTGTACTTTTCTCTCCTTCTTTGCCTTTTGTTTATCCCGCACGGTTGGTTGGCTAACTGATTGAGTGGCTAGGCTAGTTTATTTTGCTCTTACTTTTGCTTGACTGGTAGCGGAGAGTGGGTTTACTTTCCTTGACTCTTTACTTTGTGCGTTGGTTTCATGGTTGACTGGCCTTTGAGTACACTGCCGAGCGCATTGACTCTTTCGCACTCCTCGGTCTGGCTTAATTTTGAGTTATATTTTTGTGTGAAAAATTACTTAAAAAGCTGTGAAGTTGCCTAATAGTGCAGCAACTGTGTATTTCTCGTCATAATTTTTGTAGTAAGATATATCAATAAGTGGAGTGAATAATCGAGTGTTTTCTATATAAAATTATGTGTGCGAGTTAAGTGATTACTCAGGGTGTTTCGGGTATTTAAAAAAGAGCTTATAAATACAGATTAACACATATTTATTTAACAGATTAAAGTTAGCAAACCGATGCACTGTCATTACAGTATATTACCAGCACTAGAATAACCAATTAAATTATCTTCTAGGCACGAGTTGCACCACCAGTAGCGGCTCCTTGCTTTATTTTATTATTATTTGGTCAGAAATTTTCTCGCAAGCCTTTGGCGCCATTTTGCTAGTAATTTTTATGGCACTTTTTATTGTCTTATCGCTTTATTTCCTTTTGCCAAACAGTAAAAACCTGATTAATGCAGTGAGTATTTACAGTTATTCCAAAGCTATTTATCATTTCTGACGCCGCCATTAATTGTTAATAATCGACGAAACAAAACAGCTTTAGCCGAATTCACTTAAGCTACACTCTGCTACGAAATCACAGTTGCCCAAATTTATATATGTGTGTGTGTAATATCATGAATCCGCCTCAGAGCCCCTTGCATGGGCTAACTATAAAGGTATTTAATTACTAAGTATATACGAGCAGAAACTAAATACTAAAATGACTCAGACTTTTTGCGTGGGTAATTAGTACAACAAAAACAACACCAACATACTGTGTGTGTGAGTTGAAGACTGTAATTTGCCTGCTTTGTGTGTGCGGCATGCCACACTCCTGCTTGCCGCGTGCTGAAAACAATGTACAGGTAACACATTTTCAGCATTGCTGTGCTTATTAATTTACATTTCATTGCGATTTATCATGAATTCATAAATGATTTTATGGCTTTTTTCGCTTTATAGCCTACGCAGTGGGCGTTTTGATATGGGTCCTCTATAAATACGGCGAACATTAATTTCTCTAGGTGTTGACGGGGAAGTGAAAGTGGGCGCGAGTAAAAATTTTGCATAGTTAAGTGAATTTTCGGGGTCATGGCGGTGAACTTTACCATTAGAGGGTGTGTTTATTTTCGTACACAAATGCCGAATGTATATTTAGACGCCTATGAATTTAAGAATAAGGTAATTGTGATGGACGTTAATGTAGCTTGGATTCTTTCAATAATATATAAGAGCATTGGCGTCTATACTTAGTTATTTATTTATGTAATGATTCGGATAGATTGAGAAATGGAATATTTGTGACTGTGGTTCACCATACATTTCTCTCAAAGAACTCCTCTCTTTTTACTTTCGAAATTCAATATTAGAGTTTATTGCACAGCAATGCTAACTTCAACACCATATTTGCACAGCGAGGAACATTGAGGGTATTACATCAATCAATTGTCAGGTATTCATGCGGTAGTCCTTCGTAATTCCCTAAAGTTTTATGAATATGCTTCATCCCTTTTAACTATTCTGTCTTTGGCTGAAATTTGACGCTTTTGGATATACAAAGATGTAAATATTACTCCTAAAATATGTAAAGTTATCCCGGAATTTACAAAAAGATATTTCAGTACGTCGATTGCTCCATTAAAACTTTCAACTTTTGTTTAATGAAGTCAAATGAAGGAAAATTCATTGACTTATTCGATAGTTTTTTTAAAGGTTAGGTTAGGAAGTTTTCGGAAAATAGATGTAATATTGTAGGTATAACTAATGGAACCGGAGGTGCCGAAAGTTTCACTCTAGAAATTTTGTTGATTTAAAAGAGTGCTTTTTCCTTTTTTTTTTTGTGTAGCATGTTCGATGTGATAATCGGTGAGAGAAAAGATTAATTGATTAAATTATCGCAAATCATAATTTTCTTTCTAAGACCTCTAAATGTATCAAAGTAAGTTTGCTTTATGTCTGACGAAGAGTTTAACGATCCAAATCGTTTATTAAAACAGCTTAGAGTCAAAAGGATGAGCTAGCTTCGTCATAAGTATCATTAAAATAACCTGACTTGTTGAAGCAATAATAAATTTCAAATAATGGAAACTGTTTTTGAAACAATGCAGCCTCTTGTCAGCTGGTGTTATGAGTATAATGCACAGTTAACCCACTAACTGTATATTTCGTGAAGGCTAAAACTGTTTTGTCTAATTAAGTTGTGTAGTCAATTTATTTAATTTTATTTTTTTAGTTAATTAAGATTAAGTAAGGAGCCTGAATACCAAAAACTCTCGTTTATTGCTCGTCGAGTCTTTCAACTTGGGCTACAACTGTTTAGCAAAGGAATAGTAGCAGCTTAGGTTGATTACTAGGCACACAAATACATGTACAAGCTAGAACATAGAAGGACCACATGTTAACGGTAAACAATTTCCAGGCAAAGGCCACACAATTTATCGTCACACATGGGGAAATACATTAAGTCTGAGAACGTGCGCATAGTGATGCAAGAGGAAGCCACTCGTTAAGCCGGGAGTGATACGAAAAGTAGTGTAAATAAGGCTTTGCTTCAATAACATAATTGACATATAAACATTTGCAATAAAGTACACATGTAGATGTGTTTACTCGGTGAACTAATAGTGCTGAGACGCTGACACACTTATTTAATGTCTTCATCAAACCTCATGACCTACGATGAACATCACGCACAACAACAAACGCCACCTCTAACCCACAACACTACACATTTTTGCACTACTATTTTCACACCCCGGAGGCGAATCCAAACTGATGGCGCATGTATGCATGTGTGTGGGGACCCAATAGGCTGGCGGTGAACCTTGTTAGTGCGCCAAGGCAGTACATTGTGCGATGTGCTGAGAACATGGCTACCCGGTGGAAGCTTGTTGTTAAGGTTGCGATAGTCTCGCATTTTCAAGTTGAAAAAAATATGTATGTATGTATGTGCATATGTAAATTCAGTTTGATATGTTTGCATATACAAACATAAGTTTTTAAGATATGGTCTGCCGTCACAGCGGCTGATGTCTTGGCTGTGATTTTTGCGGTTGTTTGAGTGATTCCTTCTTTCGAGGTCAAATGCTATGCATACCAAACAAAACCCCTAACAGCATCTTGAGAGATTACCAAAGTCAACACACTCAAGCTGCTGCATACATGTGTGTAATTGTGTGTAATTGCTGGGTGTGTGTGTGTGGTTATGCTCAGTTCTAGGTGTGCACGGCGGTTGCGCTTGCGAGAAAAGAAGACGAGCACGAAAGTGGGCTCGACACGTAGACAGCCGTCGAGAAGTGCCAGTAGTTGTTTTTAAAACTAGATACACACGGCGTATAAGTAACGCGGCCTAGGAGTAAGAATTCGCACCACTTGCTCTCACATGTATGTACATTTGTGCCAACACAGCGTGACACATGTGTGCATATCCTTCAGCTTGGCTCATAAACGAATTGTGTATGTGTCTGTCTAAGCAACAATTATTTACATGTACAGTTATACATACTTGTCGGGTGTTCTCATCAATATCAAATAAGACAAGGAAATTGCAAATGTTTGGGGAATGCGCACGTAACAGTAAATATAGTTACGAACAGTGTACGTAGATTATATTTGCATGTGTTCATTGACACAGTGGTGGTTAAAAATATTGGTGTTTTGGCTGGCGATTTTTTTGAAGGTTTTATTACTTAGCTCATTAAAATGTTATATATTCATGCGAGCTGAATATGCACTATAGTCCAATGAAGCTTGCAGTAAACGTAGGCCAACCTTTCTCCGCAAAATGTTATAAGAGTCTACATATGAGAGGATGTGATAATGTAGCCGAGACTGTAAACAAATATGTTGGCTTTGGTGCATTGTCTGTGCATACAAACGTCAATGTATTACCTACTTAGACATAAACATAGTTTTATTTGGCTTTGCAAGTAATATATTTGCATACTTGTCTGAAATTTATACGCATATTTGTTTATTTTGCACACTGTATGCCAAGATGTTGAGTTGTTTTCATAACATATCTAACTTATGTGAATATATTCTATCGTGAGATAAGAAAAACATATTAATTTCGTAAATTTAACAAACTTATGTCTGCATTCTATATTATGGCTCTGTTTTTCTGTGAAATGGAAACTTTTTGCTTAAAAATTAGGATGAATTTTGTCTGTTCTCTATTGACTTTCACCAGATTATATGAAGTTTGGGAGAGAGCATAGTGAGTCAAAGAAAATTTTCAAATTTTTTAATCTCCAAAGACGGTGAATCGGCGACGTTGCTCGATGAGGAGCCCTGTAAAATGGAAAATAGAGGTTGCCTTAGCACTAGAAGTCCCCTGCCAAGCTTTTTCGAAGCGACTATATGCGCTGGGAATTATTCAGAAACATGGAACTTGAGTTAATTAAGATCGCAGTATCAGAAAAGGCTCAAAAAGTGAATCTGCTGCATGACAATGCTTGGCGTCACGTCGTCAAACCCGTTGAAACTTACCTATAAGCGCTTAATTGCATAGTTTTACCTTACCGCCATATTCCTCAAATATTGCACCGTCCGATTATTATTTGTTCCGTTCGATGGCAGATGGGTGCTCAGAAGCAGTTCCACTGACAAGGCGACATCGAAAAATGGCTGAATGACTCTTGGATAGCATCGCTAGATGAAAAGCTTGCCCATAATGTTATTCGAACTTTTCCAGAAAGATGGGAAAAGAGTTATGACTAGCGGCCGGCAATACTTTGAATAATTCTCTTGAATTTTCTTTAAAAATTAGCGGGAAGCTAGCAGCACACCTAATATGTACTCTCTTAATTTAGTTCTTCGGCAAACTTGTATTGTTTTGCATTAGAGCACCTTTGTGCTTAGCGGCGGGAATCCATCAACAAAGTTCTTGCAGTGTTCGATTATAAACGAAAATTAATTCCTTGGAAAATCTGCACACAATTTAATTTTTGTTGACACCTAGGCTCTGGGCAACTATGAGTTACCAACCCTGCTTAGCTGAACTTCACAAAGCCTCTTTCCTCTAACACATACCTAGGTTCGCATATGTGCAGAGGCATTGCAAATATTTGTGCAACAATTTAGCCATAATTTAATACTAACTAATGTATTTGTGTTGGTATTAAGTAGCCTTGTAACTTTCCAGAGTAATCAACGCGCACATATAAATGTGTATGTACATATATGTTTATATATACAACACTCAACTTTTATCCTCTTATTCCAGGCCTGGTTATATTTATATTGTATATGTCACATTTGTATATAAAATCGATGATAAACAACGTGCGTAGGAAGCTGTTTTTATATAGGAAGTCTGAGCCACTTAATTACCTCCGGCATATATTAGCTCAATGATTGGCTCCGTAATGGCCAGGTGATTAGATAATTAATTATGAGTTCTACTATAGCTAAGTATATGCTGGGCTGTAGCTCATGGAGCAGATTTGTTGAAATAAGTGCGTTTAAGTGATGAAGCGTTTTATTTCGTTATTTTCACAAAACACACACACTGCACATAAAAGATAACGAATATTTTAACACGAAATAAAATCTGTATGCTTATGAGTTTTACATAGAACTGGCTTCCATGAATAGAAGCAAAAGTTATACTTGGAAAAGATGGAATTAATTTTAATAAAATTAGTGCTAACTTAACGTCAGTTTTGAAAATATACATACAACAAAGCGAACTAATATGAAAATGAACACCAACTCCAAAGTTAGCATATAAATATCCTTCACAAAAGCATTCCTGTTGAAAGTATCTCCGTTCACTCCACAATCTTACCTTTTAATACTAATGGACAACCAACCAATTTTTACCAATATCTAATAAATTTTACTGGAGATTCAAATCACTTGAGGCACTGTAGCAGCGTGTATGAAAAGTGAAAGCAATGAATGTACGCTCATCCGAGAAAATGCGTTCGCATTACTCATACGCCCCGTTGGCCGTTAACTGCCTGCAAGCCAGTTCTCAGCAGAGCCCACAATGTCTCAAACACCAATTTCCATCACTCAATCGTGTCCATCATTACCAGCTTAAACTGCAATTTAGTGTCTTTCTCCTCATCATCAGCAGCAGCGCTCGCTTGGTAACAGCCAAACGCACTTCTTCACCGTCGAGACAATGCAATCAATTTCCCTCGTTGTCGCCAGCGGCAAAAAAGCATTATGAACTCCAAGGTTTCAACAGCATTACAATCTGTTCTCATTTGCCAGCTGCCACTCGGCTTGGCAACTGTTGCGGCTGCTCTCGTTGCAAGGAGCGTGTCACGCAGCGTCTTGCTATCAATCAGCCCTTCATTGTTGAAAGCCATTCTCCCGGTCAGGGTTATGGAAGTCTGTATGTAGTTGCAGCGCCTTCACAGACACTCTGCACCTTCCGCTGCTGCTTGACATTCCACCTTCGCAAGTCTGCTTTAAGGCGCAACAAGGTGGAAATTCAGGTGTCGTCGTTGTTGTGGCGATTTTAGCGGCAGACGCCCGCTGTTATTGCTGGTAACGTAGTATTTTTAAGAGATCGCCATCAGAAGAGGGCACAATCAGCTTAAGTATACAGCTTGTTTTGCCTTCGGGCTGCATCAGAGAAATTATGAACTGTCTTCATTCAAGGAGACTCGGTGTCAACCGGACTGTGATACTTTATTGTTCTTACTTTGATTATTTCTTCTTTCCAGGTATAATTTTAAGCATTTCACGTGCATAATGTGCTCTGTCTCTTATTTCTGCTGCTGGTGGTGTATTATAAATATTTGCTAATTAAAAAGCTTTCACTTACTGAAGCACTTTAATGCTTCAAAGGAATTCGTTGAAAAAAATCAATTAGGAGTCAATGAAATATGTGCATTAAATGGACTTTAACACTTTTCATGCGCACAAAACCACCGCCGTCGTACTAGTACTTATGTGTACTTAAACATCGCGTAATTTATGCTTTGAAAAAATATATTATTTTTTACTTTTTCAGAACGGAAAATTAATACTGCGCCATTGGGCGATTAACTAATTAATTTGGCATTAATATGCCACAGAAATTTATCATTCACACTTAAGAGACTTTTGTAGCTCAGTTGCTAAGAATTAGTGTTAATTATATATTTAATGGGAAGTACTTACCGTCACTTGGCTTTACACAGGCCATTTTATAGAGTATAGTTACTAAAGTGGTTGGATTTGTGATAAAATATTTATGTTCACAAAACGCATTCAAATACACTTTCAAGAAGCCAATATTAGCCATTGTTTATTATAAAAAAGGTATGCATTTTATAATAATATTATCAAATTTATTCTGATAAATTATCAGCTTTGTGACCAATTCCTGTTGCATTCCTCACACTGAAGCAAAAGCAAAAAACTGCCATAAAGCCTATACACTTTTCGCCCACACACTCTGTCATTCGAAATGATTGAGAACACGAGAAATGATGAAGTGTTTCGATAACAAAACTATTGATTGAATGCCTTTCTGAAAGGTGATACGTTATATCACACCCAGAAAAGAACATACTGGGTCAGGAAATGTCAGAGTTTCTAGTAATTCGTCTCACTAAATTTCTTGGAAGTCTTTACGGTGGGCGCCCAAAATATATGTGGTGGGAGAATTAGTCACACCCCACGTTTCTGAAATTAAAACATCCTGTCAGCGCCATATGTAGTAATAGTTCCCTCCCCAATCACTTTGTGCAAGTCTATAGAAAGACCGAAGCCACTGTCATAAATGTAGCTGACGTTAGCGCACATTAGTGCCAGTGAGAGATATATGCCGGTGATAGTAGCAATTCTCATTGCAATACACATGTGTGTTTGGATGTGCGCCAATTCGTTAACGAATGGTTTGTTGTGAATGTTTTGGAAACATGCAAGGGGGACGTGAGCAGTGGGGTATGCACTGGCTCTAAATGGGCGCTTGTCGGCCAGCATATCCTGCCATTGATTGCTAATCGACGAGCTGCACATGTCTGTTTATCATGTCTACAGCAATGTAAGCAATGCCATCATGTTTGTTATTATTGTTCGCTTATCGATGAACACAAAGTGGTAATGATTAAATTAACTTTTAATGTCACAATCCACTTACAATTAAAACACATTATTGCGCACATTTCAATTAACAAGCTTATTTGGGGAAGAGTAAACCCCACACAGGATGATGAACTGTTTCAAGGTTGGATTGTCCGTGAGTATATATAGCAGACCTCGGTTCTCATAATATTATCGTCAATGGCGCAAATGTTAAAAAAGAAAAAATAAACTGAAGAAAACAATATTCATTCAAAAAACTACATTTTCACGTATTTTAACTAAAATCTTTATTACCGCCTTCAAAATAGACTCTTGACCCAACACAAACATGTCTGCGCTCAATCCAATTTTTGTACATATTTCATAAGCCTCGGCTAGGATGGCTTTCAGTATTATTGTCTTTCTGTTTCGGTTAATCTTTGGAGCAATATTTGTTGGACAATTTCGCCGTCGTGTTCATAAACGTGCGTCTCGTCATCACTGATGGGGTTGGTGACATTAACCAATAAGTACTGAGTCGATCCAGAAGAGATGTTGAAATCGTCGAATATCTTCGGATATCTTTCTGATTCCAACACGAAGAATTTCAGGCCTTGTTTCTCTGACTTTTTTGAAGCTTTCGTCTTAAAGAAAGGTAGGTAAACGACTTGAGGTAAATAAGTTTTCGATGAGTTTACGACTTTCACTGAATACTTTTTGTCACTTGTCATTTTCAACGTCTACGAAGAGCTAAGATCCCATTGAGCACACAGAAATTCAAGTAAACTCGCTGTTCTGTGCTTTTCAAGGTAAAAATCGCCAGACAAATTGTTCGCGTCGTAAATCAAATGAAATATGAAGTGGCAGGAGTCCTTAAAGAAACTCCTCAAAAACTTATAATACTCTTGAAAGTAAACGGTTTTTTTTGACAACCTCAGACATTCTTAATCTCTTTAATAACTCACTTTTGAGAGGCAACAAGCTCTGTTGTGGTATTCAAAGCTTACGTTCAATGGGTATGTGATGGGGAAGTAAACAGCTGGTGGCGCGGAGTCAACAAATCTTTCGTTTAATTAATTTTAATTGCAGGCAAAGGCGCCAATCACTTGTTCACATCAATGAAACCGCAAAATTCATTAGGAAATCCATAAATCATGGCTAATTAATTCGTATGGAAGTGTGAAAGGTGCCAGGCAATCGACACAATTCGAAATTACAAATTAGCTGATAAAAATTAAACAATCGTCAAATAAATCGCTAATCACATGACGACGGAACGAGAGTTAATGTAGTAAAACAATCCCTTCAGTGCGAAGGACAACAATACGAGCAACAATGACAATAGCTGGCAATCATGCAGGCAAACAATGGCGCGAATATCGCGATAAGGAATTTATTAATCCCTTAAATAACAATGACTGTCATTGTGTGCCACCAGGGCACGCAAGTCGGGGCCCTGTAAGTGTGGCAGCCACAAGCGCCAGTGAAGCGATGAATTATTGAATTGCAGAAGGTGTGACGCCGAACACTTGCCACGAAGCAACGTCGCCACAGGTTACTAACTATGTTACACGGTTTGGTGGCATGTTATGAAGCAAAAACAACAAGAAAATATGTTTACACAAATCAAAATCATCAATTTCACATAAAAAAAGAGATAACAGCCAAGAAGGGAAGCAGGACGCTAACATTTGCATAACTGTATACAAGTGTTTGAACACACCAGTTACTTATACCAGTATTATACTAGTTATTTATACCATACGAGTATTTGTGTCCACTGCGGCTTTAGATTGCCAGCAATATTGGCGTAGCTTAACATAAAATACGACATCTATTCTAACACGAGGCCCATAAAAATTTTAGTAAGATATGTGTGGAACTTTTCTCGAGCTGCATTCAAGGCTGAAGCTTTAATTTAACGTTTGAGAGCGTTTCCATTCAGCTCTAAGCTAAAGCTTTAAGCCACGAGCGTGTCGATTTCTTAAAGCTTAAGTCAACGTGAGCAAATTATGTGTAAACTTTTATTTGAAAGTATAGCCTTATCGGCCTGTGGCGCACAGACTTTTTCATACCAATGCAGAGGGGCCTCCCAAGCAATATTATGAGTGCGTAAAACGATTAGCAACTGATGCTCAACATATTAAGCGCTCAACGCCGTGGCGCATACCGCACGGCCTGTCAACCAACGTAAACGAAACTGACACCGCCGCCGCAAAGAGAGCAGGCCTTCATGTGCCCACGTGTGTTTTGTATGTTTTGCCATCGTTGAAAGAACGGTATAAACGCCAAAACAATAAATTCGGGAGTGATTACACTGCACACACCCCGTTTTAACCGTTATTTACCTTTTCTGAAAGCATTGCCTTAACCTCGCCAGTAGACCTGTCGCTTCTGACTTTTCCAGTCGCTGCGAACTCGCTGCTGAAAAGGCAAGGGAGGGTTGTTATTTTTGACGAGGATTCCCGTAGACTCATGTGAACATGACTGCTCCAGCAACGACGTTGTTTGTGTATATTATTTGTGTATGGATATTCATATGAGAGGAACATTTTGTTGCTTAAAAGGGAGTAGCAATATTAAAATGTACAGCTTACTTTAATGTTCTTGGAAAAATCTCGTAAAAATAAAATTAAGATGCAGTGAAACAATTTGCAAACATACCAAAATCATTAAAGCAAAGTTTTAGTCTTAATAGAGCTATGTGATACTGAAATCATTTCGGTTCCGTAACCTTAATGTTAATTATGTGGTAGTCGAAAAAGTCTTTTCGTATTTTGTCAATAGATGTCGTAGCAGTCATATATCTCCAGTGCTACCAATCACATTGTGCCATACCATATAGTGTTGGAAAGGTGATATTTTAAGCTTCATTTACTCAAAAAAAAAAAAATTAAATTCGAGAAAGTCAAAAAACAAAAGGTACAGCTGTTCATAAATGAGTGCAAACAATGAAGAAATTCGCTATATATTGAAATTTTTGTATAAAAAGGGAAGAATGAAATTTGTGAAGTTTACGGCGACAACTCTGTATCAGTTCGTGTAACACAACAATGATTCACTCGCTTCCGTTCTGGAAATTTCGATGTGAAAGATGCACCTCGCTTTAGTCGACCTATCGTTGAAAAAGTTGATGAAATTATGGAAAAGATTTACCAGGATCATCACATAAACACCCATAACATCGCTAAGGAACTTAACATTCATCATCAAACAGTTTTAAACCATTTAAAAGAGGCTGGCTAGAAAAAGAAGCTCGATGTTTAGGTACCACAGGAAATGTCTGTGAAAAGCATCTGGGATTCTTTGCTGAAACGAAATGATATCGAACCATTTTGGAAGCGAATGGTAACTGAAGACGAAGCATGGTGAAGCTCAACAAATTTGTGGAAAGCCTGAATTGACACCTCGAAATATTATGCTGAATCATCCACAACGAGCTGCTCCAGACTGGTCGAACGATTTATTTTACATTTTACCTGTAATGTCAACAGCTGATGAGATTGAAGCAAGCAATCGAAAAAAATGGCCAGAACTGATCAACAGAGAACCGTCCATCAGAACAACGCTGGACCACACACATCTTTGATGACTCAGCAAAAACTGGGAGAGCTTGGCTGAGAAGTTTTGATGCATTCAACATATAGCTCTAACTTTCATATTCGGACTACCATTTGTTTCGGTCAATGCAGAACTCCCTTAATGGAGTAAAATTGTCTTCAAGAGAAGACAGTGAAAATTACTTGTCGCTGTTTTTCGTACAGAAACCAGAAAAGTTTTACTCTGGCAGAATAATGTCTCTAGCGGAAAAATGGCAAAAAGTGGTCTACCAAAAGTACACATATTTGGTTCATTAAAGATCATTATAAATATAAAACCATAAGTCGAAGTTTTATTAAAAATAAGAAAATACTTTTTCGAATACCTACAAAAACACTACTTTCGACTATGTCACCATTTGTACCGAGTGATTCCTATTCTTACTCCAAATATGATAAGTATACTAGGTTTGACATTTTCGCCAACTTTGACCAAAAGAACTAACAGGATATTCCATTCTGAAAACTACTTAAATCAGACATAAAAAGCTTAAATGAAAGGAGATTTCCAGTTTTTAACGCAGCTAATATATTAAAGTAATAAATTTCTAAAAAAATTAAAATATGCTTGGGAATGATGGGAAAGCATAGGGCCAACCTTTTCGAAATACAAATTTCATATCAAGACATAGTTTTCTATGCTCGACAATAACGCTAAGAATGCCTTTAAAATAATCAAGTCTTCTTTTAGACGGCAACAAATGTAATAAAAGAAGGCGGTTACAATTAATGGAAATAGCTGATCCACGGATGTGAAGCAGCTTGCCTTCCATTTCTCACGCTAATTTCAAGAGTGAACCAAATCAGGTCCTCCTACTTTATTAAGTTATTGTTTGAGAGAAATATCATTGGTATCTTTATTGACAAAGACTGTATATTTCCCGCTATGAAGCAACATATCCACAAACTTAGTTAGTGTCCTCTTAAATCCCGCAACGCTTAAGCGCTCATAGAGCAAATCCCTGAAATGTCGTTATTTAAACTTCTTCGAGTTCGTATGTGGGTTGCTCTGCCAAGCGGTGTGAGTGACAGGTTAGTGGTGCACATGTGCCATAATGCCAGTGTTTGACTGCCAGTTTTTGTGTCCCTGACATATGTGCATATGGGGTAAATAAATAACCGTGTAACAGCGCCAACAATGCAGTTCAGACCATGAATATCAGCGCTTAGGGATGCTGTAACGGTTGTCTCTAAGCCACACATACTTGCAACTGCAGCAACAACGAAACGCAAAGGGCATCAGGAAGTATTAAAAAAATAAAGTTGCGCATTGTGAAACTGTCACTCAGCAGCGGGCCTGTCAAGTGTGTGGAGCATACACCAGCAGCGGTTGATGCATATAAAGGGCCGAAAAATGTTATTTGCTGAAAAAATGAAGGCGAGAGAGAGAGAAAGAGTTACTGATATAATATGTTTATAACAAACTTCTGGAAAGTAGTTTGGGTTTCATTTGTTACCCTCTTGAAAAAGCATTGCGACTCGGGCCCTGATGGCCCGCCTCAAGGTCATCTGTTATGAATGCGCTCATGTGTACGTTTTAAAAACAATACAAATACTGAATTGTTGTTGTCATAATTGATGCAGACGCAGATGCATATGGTTTATTGTTTCAAATCGAGGGCAGCGCTGGAGAGCACGCAAACGCTGCTCACATTTTTGTGGTCTCACTTTTTATAACGAGTTTGAAGTAAAATTTGCTTTTGAATTTAGTCGGGTTTGGAACTTTTTTTTCCGTTTTCCGCTACTTTTTTTTAACAATTTATTATCCCAATTGCAACATGAGCAATTATATGTGTGTCACTTGAGGGAAGGTAAATGGAATAAGGAACCGTGGCTTTACAGGGAAGCTGGAAAACAAAGCCCGCCATGAAGTGCAACATAAGAGAGAAGTGATAAAATAAACTGGCAGAATTATGAATGCAGTAAAAGCAGGAAAGCAGAGCAATATAGCGAGCGCTTATGCATTTGCATGTTGGAGGGGGGTGCGTTCGAGCTGCAGAGTTCCCAGAAAGGCAGTCAGTGCAACCAGCGTGTAAATTTAAATGTGTACACATATGCTGCGCTGCGGAGTGCGACAATCTAAAGTGCATACACTGACATTTAACAACAGCTGCGCATTTCCCTTGAAGACTTTTGGGGTTTCTGCTTGCTTGTTCTCTAAAAGGATTTGTGGATTTTTATAGTTTTGACGGTTTGTACTGTATTAAAAAAAAATACTTGTTAGCCCAAAACAATAGCCAGCTAACCGACGGTGCATGAGGATTTGTGTTTGCACTGCCGGAGTACTGTAGTCTCTTTCTAGCATTAGTTGTCCCAGAAGGAGTTGGCACGGAAATATATAATAATGTATGTAAATAAATTTATTTGCTCTCTATGTCTAATATACGCCATGAATAGACTGGTGCAGAAGCCATTGAATATGATAAAAAAGTATGAAATTCATGGTAGGTTAAAGCCCAACGTAAGCGAGTGATCAAATAACAAACATTAAAGTAACAAGTAAAGAAGAGCTAAGTTCGGGTATAATCGAACATTTTACACTCTTGCAACTTGGAAGGATTAAAGCCAGGGAAGTACCATTAAGTACATACGGCTTTGTTAGTAAATGGAGTCTAGGGAGAGTTTTTACTTTTCAACTACTCACTATTAACTACATACATGGGGGCTAAGGGAAGTATTGACCCGATTTATTTGATTTGTATGATACTACTTTCAAGAAATGATTCTCTCCGAATTTCAATTATATGGTACATCTCACACATTGACCGCTACTTTCAGTAAGAAGTCAAACACACCCAACTCTTTTTATTACACGGTAGATACGTTCTTCAGAAATCCGTGTAAAAAAAAAACCGTTTAAAAGAAGAGGCGTTTCCTATAGAAAAAGGGGGGATACGTTAAATGTCATCTGAAAACCGTGAAAGATTAAATAAAGACCTATATTTACAGTGATTTAAAAACCGTAGTAAATTAAAAATTAAAAAAAAAATCTCAACCGTGTAACTTCAAATCCGTGTAAAAAGAAACCGCGTAAAAACAGAGTTGGGTGTATCGGTAATAGGGTGCACATAATCGACATCTATGGGCTTCAACAGTTCTGGTTCGATATGGACACCTACTTCAAAAACACTATTCGTGCAAACTTTTATCTCATTATATTATTTGCTTTTTGATTTGTACGAGTGTAGTATTTATGTATGGAAAGTGAAAGAATTAAATAAAATTTTAAACTGCGTTATATGAGAAGCAGGCGTGATCCGATTTTGCTAATTTTCACACTGGAACAGAGGAATGTCAGAAAAATGTCATATACCGAATTTGGTTGAAATCGATGCAGCATACGAGTATATGTGATTTCACTTAAAAGTGGGCGGTGCCAGGCCATCATTCGATTTCGACCCAGGCTCCCATAAAGCCTTTTTATACCATCTTGAAGGTATAATTTAATGTATGGCCAGTGGGCGGGATTATCATCCTGTTGACAGGAGTTTTTATAATAGTTTTTCTAGGCGGATTTGGTTGTTGTTGTAGCGTTCGTGACTTCGCTACAATTCTATATCTTAATTTAGTGCTTAGTAAAGACACTTTCTATGTTTTGAGTTAATGGCGTTTTGTGGGCGTGGCAATGGTCCGATTACGCCCATATACAAACTCGTTTTTTTTGAGCCATCGAACGCGCGTACCAAGTTTCATCAAGATATCTCAACTTTTACTCAAGTTACAGCTTTCTGCTAAATAAATATGTTTTCTTTATCAAAACTTGATTTTGATTATTCAGTTTATTTGGCAGCTATACGGTATAGCGAATATATCGATGGTTTCGACAAATGAGCAGTCCTTAGGAAGAAAAGCAGAAGTGAAAATATATCAGATCGATATCTCAAAATCTGAGAGACTAGTTAGCGTATATACCGATGGACCGACCGATATGACTAACCCGACCTAGCTCGTAACGATAATTTATATATAAGGTATACATTATAGAGACTCCTTCGTAAGCTTCTGATCCTTTTCAGATTGATGCATAGTTCCGCATCAGCTAATCATTAGCCAGTATCGTTAAGCTTATTTTTGCCATTTTTTGAGTTTTATAATTGTTTATAATTTTCAAAAGTTTTTGTCTCGATTTTTACATTTTCCCGCTAATAATTCATTTTCTTTTACTTAACCGGTTTTTTATGGAGTCGAATTAATAAAGATAGTGAACAAAAAGTCCAATCTCCTCAAAACAGAGGTTCAAATTGCGTAGTATCATACAAAATGCTCAAGAAAAAAATATGGTATTTGCAAAACGCTTTTCTTGTTTACAATGTACTTGCTTATACCTATGCATAAATATTTTCAATTACGGACGGACAAGTTTTCCTGTAGCAATTAGCAAAATTTATATTGCAGCTAAACCGCAAAAGCTATCGACTTTTAACAAATTTATCCAAAAACCAATTGCAGTTTTCCTACTTTTCGAACTTTCTACCTGCACAGATTAAAGTTCACAAAATCCATTATTTTTTAGAAATCTGTTATACACACTCGTTTCGATGTATGCATGAAAATGCCATTGTTATACCCAACAAACATCGATCGCATGCGTTACACACGAAATCATAGACTCAGACATTAATGGACAACGAATGGAATATTCTAAAAGCAGAGTAATTTTTGAGGACTATGAAAAGATTTTAGTTTAAAGCAAGACACTTAGTTTTCTCTATTGCAATTCCATTTAGCTGCTTTCACGGCTCTTGATATTTGACTGAGCTCCCGTCATTTGTCATCTCGTGTTACTCTACCGATGAGCAAACAGAGATTTTGGTTGTCCAGCGCAAGTATGTTCACATTTTCGGAAACTGTTCCGTGTTTGCTGGGTGTCTGCATATATTCTCATTTAAGTGCAATAAAATTGGTTGAGTTTTTCGTTCGTTCCTCGGTTCGCTTACTTTATTTTGTTTAACTTTTGTATTTAGTTAACAACATTTGCCCAACCGATATCCTTCAGATCGGTGTCCATTTGAAGTCGTAAATAAAACTGAATGTGTGTGCAACACCCAACCAGAGTGTGGGAACTAAGAAAGTAAATTCAGCAGTGACTATGTGTGTGCAAGCACCTAACTGCATTGCCTCAAGTAGGGTGGCGTAGGGTGGTCCATACGAAGAGTGCAAGGGGCTTTGTGCTCTGGGCGAGTGTGTGGCAGAGGATGGGAATTTGGAAAGTTTGAAATTGGGGCACCTAGTGCAAATATGATATATGACTGCTAGCTCACTCGAGTGCAGTTCATGAATTGTGCACGAACTACGTGGCAACCACAACAAATACAACAGGAGCTTTTTAACTTACACTCGGTACGCAAGGACGGTGGCCGGTGCTTGTTGGGGGCGAAACTGTGAGAAAAATTACAACGCTCCTGCCACATATTTGCTTTCGAAGCATATGTGCCTGCTTATATATGTGTGGGTATGAACATTTCTCAGAAACTTTGTGATACGGCGCACATACACTTCATAAAGTATGTGTATGTGTGTGTATTTACGATTGTGTGTGTCCACGCTTGCCAGTTGGCACCTGCACAGCGCGACAACAACAACTGCGGTAACTGTGCAAATAACTCAGCCGAACTCGGTCAGCCAAACGCTTGTCCGACGCACAAGTTCTCAGCCAGTTCCCACACAATCAGTTGGTCTGGAACTTTATTAGGAGCAAAATTGGACAGACGGGTAAATACGCATACCTGCAAAAGTAGTTGTGTGTGCGTAAAGTGCTCGTGAGCAAGCTTAAGAACAGGGCACATTCCTCATAAGTCAATGTAGGACGAGAGCTGCGGAGGCTAGGGTCCCCAAGCCAAACAAGTAATTTTTTCGGAAATACATTTCTTCTCGGTGTATTAGCAGTTGTTGGAGAATATTTGGGATTTTATGAGAAATTGGATTGTCATTAGATGGTATTCAACGTAAAATATGAACTCTTATAATAATCCTGTTGATAAGTGATATCCACTGCTTTTCTTTTAATGAATGGACTCTTATTAGACTGTGCTTTTGGAAGAGAAATTATTTAAAGCAAATATTTTGAGATAAAAATTGGGTGCAGAAAAGTCGACAACTTGTGTTGAGGTGGCAACTTGGGAACCGTTAAGTTCTTGCGAGGTATCTGCAGAGCCTTTACATCCTCTTAAATGGCATCAGGGTCTCTAAAAGGCAAACCTTAAACTGCGTGTTAAAACATATGTATAAATGTAGGTATGTGAGTATGTGGCATTAATTCCTGACATGCGTACGAAGTGGTGTGGTTTTAAGCTCACTGCCCTATATACATACATCCATATGGTATATACTTTCCTTTGCTGCTTATTTTGGCAGTCCACATGCCTTTCGAAGTTTATTTAAGAGTTCGACTTTGAGCGCGTTGCGGCGGTATTGAGGCACACATGCTGAACTTAGTTCCGGATTCAGCTGAGCTGGTGTGAGGGTGTGCGGTTTTGCTTGCACTCTGTTGTGCCTTCCCAAATCTTTGTTGTTTGGTCGCAGTTTGTAAGCCAAATCGGGTTAGTCATCCACAGCGCTGGCGACTTGCCTGGCACCAGCACTTCATTAGCTCAGAAACTGGTGGTGTGCTTGTCTTTAGCTCGAGCACTCGGCCGTTGTCAGTGGACCATTGATCAGTTGCATTGCTGCCGTTAAGTGGACCTTTTTAACAAATTTGATTTGGTACCGTTAGGTAATTGGCGAAAAACAGCCTCAGTGCCACACAAAGCGTATGCTGAGCACACGAAAGCTTTTCGACTGAAATTTGAATGGATTCGGGAAGGACTATGTGTACAAGTACAAGTTTAGCTAATCCAGTACTTACTATTTTCGTATAGGCAGAAAAACCGACGCAAATAAAAAATACTAAATGAGTTTTTTGTGAAAGAAATGGTATACATACATGGAAGATACCCGTCCAAATGCCACCGAAAAGGAATATGTGCTTAACGATTACATATTCGTAAATACTTAATGGCTGCCTCCGTGCTGTGGCGTGATTTTAGGCGCGAACGTTTGCGTACTGCCAATAATAAGTCAGCTAATTAGGCCCAAAGCGAGTCGCTCGGCAAATAAACTGTGTGGGGTGGCATTCGCGGGCGCTGCGAGACATTTTTTTTGCGTTTCATTTTCCTACTTTCTTTACTGCCGGCACGTGTGTGGGCGTAGGAAGATATTCGGGATACAAATTGTTCTGCTTGCAAGCAGCATGTAATTGTATGCGTGGCATTACCGTAATTTTAATTAATTTAATTCCGGCTTCAATGTCTTTATTTTGTGCGCTTGTTTTATTGTTGCTACATTTCACAGAATTGTTCACGAATTTTCTCTTTTTTCTCTTGCAGATTTTTAAAAGTACCGTTGCGGAATTCGTGAATGGGCTTGGATAAATAACTGAAAAACACCGCGAGACTAGCAAGGAGCTATACACGAGCGAATGCTGTAATGAATACATAAAAAAGTACGAACATCCTTCAAGAATTTCAAAGGCCAACACAGAAGGAAAGTTTTTCTTAACAAATGGGTGCTATGCACACGCAAGTGGCGGAAATTAGGGCTAGAAAAACAAGTTAATTAGCGAGACTAAGGGCAGCGGAGCTATGCACCGAGGAGAATATGCACACAGAGTTGTTAATTGAATAGCATTGCGCCAAACGAGCAAAAGCGTAAGAAAGTTAAGTGCGAAAATAAAAAGAAGACAAGAAGACTCTGAGACAAATCAACAGCGGCATTGCAGACCGGCTGTAAAAGCAGAAGCAAAATTAGTTTGAATTAAGCGAAACACAACGTAGACGGACTCCAAGGTGCTTCCGATTTCGCATGCCGGCCATCTGCAATGTTGTACTCCGCCGCGCTGCAGCCGAATCGCTTCATTAGAGCGTGCTGAGTGCTGCGCGAGGCAAAAGTGCAGACTGCGAGCTGCGAGCTGAAACTGCAAATTGAACGCAAAGTCAGCAGCAACTAAAGACACTACGATAACTATATATAATATTTATATATATATATGTATGTAAGCAAATGCACTTAGAGCTACACGTTCGTGAATTCGTATCGCTTCCAAGTTGTGTACAAGTTTCGACGCTGTAAATTAAATTGCAACTTCCGAAGGCTGTAAGCCGAAAGCGGAAAGTGAAAATAAAACGGAAAAACAGAATAATGTTCGACGCAGGTATAGTGAGTGTGACGGAATAAAAAATCGAAATAAAAGTCGAAGCAAAGTGCACGCTGCTATAATAATAACAACAACAACTACAAAACAACGCACAATGGATTTGCTAAAAGAGCAACGAGCAACGCCATTATCGGTGGCGACGCTACGCCGTAACCAAACTAAAAGTGTCACAACAACAACAACAACAACAGCGCCAGCATGCGCTACAACAACGGCCGGGAGCACTTGCATAAACGCGGCTCCAAGCAGTTGCAGTTCAATGCCGTTGACATGTAAAGCTGCGTTGCGAACGTTATCTACAACAACAACAACTGCAGCGCCAACAACCCGCATCGGCAGCAGCTGCAGCGACAACAACAGCGACAGCGATGGCAAGGAAAGCGCTGCCACGTCGGAGCAGGCGCTGCCGCGTCTGTTGGCGGCTTCAAGCTGGGGCGGCTGGCGCCACTGCATCGTTGGCCTTGTGACGTTGTTGGTGTTCACAGCGAATTTCAACAGCAGCGTCGGCCAAATCGATTGGGATGATGACGATGATCCAGGTTAGTCTCAGCAGCTCGCTGTTATGAATTCGCCTCTTTTGTTTGTTGTTGCTATCTTTTCAATTCATTTGACAGGAAATTTGTACAGCTCCCGTTATTACTTGCTCTGCGCAATTCTAGGTCAGGCCAACACACACACACACACACACACACACACATGAACAATTGCACAAACAATTGTTGTGGCTTCGCACAGCAAAAAATTAACTAAATTAAGCGTAACAAGAACAGCGCGTTGCACGTTGGAGGGGGCGAACATTAACAAGAGGCAGCACTTGTAATGTAGTCATTTCATATTAATTTCAATGCCAAACACTCTTCGTCGGCGCATAGCTACACAAGCACATCCTCTTGCAATGTAGAATTCCGCTTAATTGAAATCATGTAAACGACGCGGCTTCCCTTCTCCCCTCAAAGGTGCTGTTAGCGCGTGGAAAGTATTCAATTACAGCAGACTTCAAGCACACACACATACACACAGAAAGACACAGAGAGCAAGCATAATCGCGCTTGACGCATTGACAAAGGGGCAAAATGGGTCAGCCGACATAATTTTATTGAGTTGGTTGTATGCGGATGATAATGGCGTTTGGCGCTTTGCCTTTTCGCTTTGGGCTGTCGGTCTTGGCGTTGTCATTACTTTCAAATTAATTTGCGCCATCATAACGCTCTTTGCTGTTTTATTCAAATTATGTTTTTAAGGTTGACAAAAGGTGTCTGCGCTTTATAAGTGAATTATAGCGCCCGCACTGGCTAGAGTTTCAAAAGCGATTATACTGAACCCCCCCTCCCTCATTAACAAGAGAAGAGAGAGACAAGTTCTAAACTACTTTAAAAATGAAAAAAGCTTGAAACACAAGAGCATGAATTTGAAACTTCTTTATTTTTAAAATAATCACTATTGAGATGTGCTTTTCAATAATTCTGCTTTGCGCCTATTTTAAATAATATAGCTTTTTACAATATTCAATATGAAACTTAGAATTGAAGTTATGGCTGAGTAGGTCTGCATGTCTTTAATAAAGTTAAATATTTTTGCAATGAAATATTTACAAAAAGAAAAATTGTCAACTCCGGCGGCCACGAAACTATACCGAATTATTATACAGAATTACCGTTATTAGAAAGAACGCTCACAAAATTTTATTAAGATACCGGAAGTTCGAAAATCTTTGTATTGGTTATATGGGGCACCCCTCCAAGGCACTTTTCGGTTCTTTAATTGTATGCCGGAAAGTGAAAGAATCAGATGTAATTTTACGTGAGTGCTACCCCCATCGTTCAACTTTAACACTGGTTTTTTTATATTTATTTTAGTAGTTTTTAACAAACGCGTTATATAAGGAGTGTGCGATGTTATAATCCGAATTCACACAATTTCACAGGGAGAGTAGATATGCCAAATGATAAGCCCCAACGAATACAGAATACAGGGATTTTCCGGAAAGTAATAAGACTAAATTTATTTAAAAAAATTTATTGAACCAATCATTACTATTAAATATTTAATCTGTGTCGATGTAGAGCTGCCAGAATGCATTCTCCGGAACAGTCTTAAGAGCCGAGGAGCATGCTGCTTGAATTCCCTCTGAAACTTCAAAATGCTTGCCTTTCATTGGCCTTTTCAAGCAAGAATACAAAAAAAAGTCCAGGGTTCCACATCTGGGCTGTAGGCCGGCTGCGGAAGCATTGAGATGCCGTTCTTGGTTAGGTAGCTGTTGACAAGAAAGGCGGTAAGATCGGGGCGTTATCGTGGTGCAACTTCCAATCGACTGCGATGTCTTGTCAGACCCGATTGACCCTTCGTTTGAGTATCTTGAGGACTTCCACGTCAAACGTGGCGTTAGAGGTTTATCTAATAGTAAGAAATTCATATTTGGACGATGAACGATGGCTTTGATGACAATGAACATCGTTTTCAATTTGGATTTGTTCTTTCTTCCCTTTTCTGGGCGAGGAGACTGACTCCAAAAAGGCCTAATGCCACTGAAACACACCACTTCTTCCAAAAGGAACATCTGGGTAAGCCTGCTTGATCTTATTAAGCGTCTCTGTCGCAGATTTACCGAGTTTCACCCAGAATTTAATCGCGTACCTCTGCTCTAACCAACGCTGCATTTTCGGCTCGTATCACTCACAGAAAAACGCGTGAAAATGTTTTTCCTCACTCTCCAGGTGCTCGCAGACTGACCAGCGGCTCGTTCGTTAGCTAGGAATGCCTTCTACCGAATCCAGTCGGTGTATGCACTCTTCCAATTACAGCAGCGGCGGAAGAAAATCAGTATTTTACTTTCCGGATAAATGCTCTATATGTGTACATTGAACTTACTAAAGGGCGGATCCAGTGCCAATTAAAAAATATTCAACCATAGATGCCACTTCCTAATGTAATTCGTTGTACTAAGTAGCCTTGTGGAGTCTAGTTATGGCACTTTATAAGTTTAAGAATAATTAATTGGCATTTTCTGTGCATGGCAAAGGTTCGATTTCATTATCTGCTATTCCGCAACCAACTCTCCTTGGCACCGGGGAATATATGTACCGTTGATCAAGAAAAATCTCAATTTTTACTCAAGCTATTGCTGTAGTTATTGGACAGATGAACAGAAAACATACAGCCACTTTTTTGTTAAAGTATTTTTATAGTTTTCAATCACCAACACTCAACAGAACTCTGTAACTTGATGAACTTATACTCTGTTATTCCTTATTACACTGATTCAATTCATTCATTATTTATAAGACTAAGCCTTAAACCATCTAATAAATCAGCGTTAAACTCCGGCTGAACATAAAAAAGTCATTAATGCGAACCAAAAAAATCTTACTCTGACTGCCGGAAGTTTGCTGCGCGCTGCCTTAAAAGTGACATTATTTGTATTTATCTTATGTTTAGATGTAATTAAGCATAATTCATGCAGAAGTTTGTTAATATGAAAAGAAGGAAATTTTGACAATTTTACGACATTTCTGAAGGCGCAGCCCGACGTTTTTACCCACCATTTGCTTCCGTTAGAAATGGAACCCGAAGAAATTATAACTACGTCAACTTCAAATAGTAAAGCGAAGGTTGAGAATTGTTCATATACTCGTTTGAAAATTCTATATAGGAGGATATGCGGAAACCACAGTTGTCTCCCGCAACCGCCGTTGTCAGCAGGTAGCTGAATATGAACAGCAGTCGCGTGTTTTCGCAAAATTCCATTTCGCTGTACAACTTCATTAATTATCTGCGCTGTGTGATAATGGGGAATATTTACTCCACGCTGAATGCTGATTCTTGATTTGAAACTAGTGACTTATGTAAT
This sequence comes from Bactrocera correcta, assembly GCA_027475135.1. Lineage (NCBI taxonomy): Eukaryota > Metazoa > Arthropoda > Insecta > Diptera > Tephritidae > Bactrocera > Bactrocera correcta. The sequence goes on from CM050323.1 coordinate 107,425,094, forward strand.
TACTATACCGTGACAAAGTGAGTGAGTAGGTATGTGTGCAAATCGTGATTACAAAGCCCGCATGTTTGACTGACAGTCGGGTTTTGTACCATATTAAATTTAAATTTTCTTTGGATGACTAGGGTAAGCCCATGCAAGTGTCCTTCACCCTTGCAGCTCTTTCCCTGCTAAATGTCATGTGTCAACTGTTTGCGGTCTTTCCCCTGTTCGTTCCTTGGGCTTACCAATTGACACGACGCCTGCGTCGTGCGGAGCGCCATTAAGAATTCCAGATTTCATAAAATCTCTGATTGTTGTAATGCTCACGCACGCTTTGAACGCTCGCGAGGAAACGCATGTATATTATTCTGCTTAATTTGTGAGCGTATGTATATGTTTGAAAATATTCTGATACATGTGTGTGTATGTATTGAATTGCGGTATAAATATATCCAGGTTTATGCAGTGACTAATAGCTATATTAAGAGCACCGTATTTATGCGCAAAAACCACAGGCATTTGAACTATTTGCCGACGATTTGCTGCTGGCAGTTTGACTGCTCCTTGTTTTTTTCAGCCCCGACCGCTCACTAATATTTACTTGACAAGTGGATTAGAAAGGTGCCACAGCACGTAATTGCGCGTATTTGCCACAGAGTCATGTGTGCCTCCAATATACATGTGTGGATGGTAACTAACGCATACACAAAAATCTACATATATACTTGCACAGTGTCGGATTGAAAAGTTCAGAAGTTTCTCGGCTCAAAATAAATTTCGGATAATGTAAAAATTGAGGGAATTCGACTAAGTTATATACGTCAGTTCCACAAACAAGATCTATACTAAATTTTGGCACTCTGTGAAAAATAAGAAGACAGTAGGGAAAACAGTTTTTCATTGCCTAACTAAATGATGTTTTATAGTCGGCAACAATGTCTGATTCTTACGAAATTGTTGCCAAAATCATCTTATACCAAATTGAGAAAAAAAAATTCTAAAATATCCAAAATCGCCTAGAAGTAAAGGAGAAGTAAATATTTTCAAAGTCTTTAATATCAATAGTTCCTCATAAGCTTGAAACATTACTTGAAATTTCCCACAACCCGATCTATTTTAGCTACACTGTTGCTACACAGTACACATACAGTTACACACCGCAATTTATTTGTATGTTTTCTGTATGTCTTCGGCAACTTAATAATATTTATAACTATCGTCGACTTACTTGCACATATCTGTTTACGTACAAATCCTCATACTCGAATGTGTCAGCAGTGAGTTGTCGTTCAGCTGGTGTTGTTGTAGTTGTTGTTATTATTACTTCAAGCTACTGAAACTACTGCCGTAATTTGTGAAGGAAACACTTCATCTTCCATAACCCTCCGCTCCCCAAGAGTTCTTATGCGCTAATACCGACCGCACGCCTTAAAGTATGCCTCACTATATGTAATATGTTCTTTCACACACATAAATACTCATTTATAATACGCTTAGAGCTAGATGGCCACCTGATGTGCACGTTCATAACCTGCTTCAGCTCTGCCACGGCGCTTTACTTCACTCATGCTGTGGGAGGGAACTCATGGCGCGTTTGTACTGTGTCTGGTCTTAGGCTCTAAGTCAGAAATAAAAAAAAAATAGTAGTAAAATTGCAGAAATTATTTTTCACATAGAGGAATCGCAGTAAGGTCAAATACACTAATTACTAGAACTAGGAAAATAACAAAAATTGATTTAAATAAACTTTCGCAAAAGCCACTGAAATAATAAGATTTTTTTCCAATATCAGCAGAAGACCGCTGAATCGAACAAACAAACTAGCATACATCAGGTGGATTGGCTTTGATATAGATAGAGGAGACTGATATCTTACTGTCTTAGTGTATAATTCTTTTACTAAATTCTTCCCAAATTAAATTAAATGAGTAATGTTTTTATTACTTTGCAACAAAAATTTGCAGTGGAAACTTTGAAGTTTATGCTCCAAAAATTTACATAACAACACATTGGAAACAATACCACTGTGCATTGATCGAATTTAGTGGTCTGGCCTGCTAAACAAATGTAGGTGTGTGTGTACATGCGAGTGTACGTCGGTACTTCTTCATTCGTTTATTGCCGCTGTCGGTCGAAAATGTTGGATTGGCTGTTAGCACGCGACGTTGTTGCTTTAAAAAATGAAATTATAATTTATAATATTTTGTTGAAACACATTGTGGCTAGATGACGTTGGGATTTGCTGCCAACTCAGCACATGCCCCATCCGTTGTGCACCCTCATCCTGCTGAGTAGCCACTGACAGCTCAGTTCGTTGAGACAATTCCATGGAATTTACATTCATAGATATCTAAGTAGTAAACCTGCTGGCACAATTCGCATTTTTACTTTGTATCGTTTGCGTGTGTCTCGGCTGCAAGGCAAGTGTGATGTGTGGTAGTCGACATTTCGCTCGTCCACCGTCGCTCACTCAAGCGCTTAATTTTCTGTAGCGTGACTGAGCGTTCCTCCGACAATATGTGGCAAGCTGTGCCTGTTTGGCCAACACACACACTTGGTGCCCCAGTCTGACGGCACGCTGGTCCAAGGTTCCTTACATTTATAGCACCTCCATTGCATGCAACCGATTTTTGTGTGTGTGTGTGTGTTTGTTAAGCGAGTTCTTATTTAACTGGCAACTTCTAAAAATATCCATACATATTGCCAATAAGTCCATGTGTCACGTGGTACATAGTCAGCGTATGGGGACACCGATGAAGCCGCTCACTCGTCTCGGTCATGACGAATAACAACGTGACAATGTAAAAATTTAATTTTCAGTTTGTTGTAAGGAGGAAGTGTCATTTTAACTAAAAATATACGTTGTAGCTGCCATAAGTGATGTGAAGTTGATTGTGTGTGCAGTTGGTTGTGTCTTGTTGGTCAAGCACCAAACTCTGTGGAACGTTATGATGGATTAGAGAGTGCGAGTAAAGAAAATAACCGCTGAGTTAAACAATTTTGCTGGCAACAAAATGCTGCTGTCAAACTCAATATTTGCTTACTCCGTCTCTTAGTTATAACACTCCTGCAGGTATTTACAATAGCTGGGGACTTTTAGGAGATACTAACATACGAGATTCGTCGCTATTAATCATATTTTGGCGGCGTTGATAGAAGTTTCAAACATTCTTAATATTGCAAGTCCTAAGAATGTTTTGAAATAAAAAGAACTACTGCTTAATGGGAAGAAAGTATCAGTTGGTAATCTTATTTAATCCATCAATATCTTAATTTATAGTTAAGATATAGAAAAATAATTCGCTGAGCACTAAATTAGGAGACGCAGTATATGAAATCAGTACAAATAATTGGAAGATTATCTCCCAACTAAAAATAAGGGCGGACTAGGTTTAATATCATCTTGAAATATGAAATATTCTTAGTAAGTTTGGAAAGTAAGACGAGTTGTGGTATAGGCAAGAAACGTCCTGTGAACTTAGTAGTTCAGTAGAGGTGCTCTCTTTGCACTTCAATGCAATTCTTAGTTTCGGATACTATCAAATTTCATTGAAAAAGTCGCAGATTATTTTGTTTGATAAACCTGGGAAAGACTTAACACAGACGTCTTCATACAGACCAATCAGTCTTCTACCATGTCTCTCTAAAGTATTTGAAAAAGTATTACTATCAAAGATATCTCCTTTCCTCCACGAAAATAATACAGCACCATTGAATCAATTCGGATTTCGTGCGAAACAGGGCACAATAGAGCAAGTAAATAGAATTACTAACTGGATAAAGAAAGCGTTTGAGCACAGAAGTACTGTTCAGCAATATTTCTAGATGTAGTTTAGACATTTGATAAAGTGTGGAACGAAGGCCTTTTATATAAGATTAAAAATATTCTATCTTTATAATTGTATAAAACTTTGGAGTTTTATTAAAATAAAATACAATTTATGGTTAAATTGGGAGATTTCTTATCTGATGAAAGACGGATAAGGGCTGGTCTACCACAATGCAGCGTTTTAGGCCCAACTCTATACATCATATATACTGCAGATCTTCCAACAGCTAACAATGCATTAACTTTCACATTTTAGCATCAATAATATTAGCGGAGCACTTAAGTTCTGTCGAAGAATGGCTAAACAACTGGCGTATAAATGTGAATGAACAGAAGTGTAAGCATGATACATTTTCGCTAAGACCAAAAATGTGCCTGATAGTAAAAATAAACAATATTTTAGTACCCCAAGCGAACGAAGTAACATATCTTGGTGTTGATCTAGATAGAAGGCTCACGTGGAGTAAACACATCTCTAATAAAATAAGATGTATTAAGATTAGAGCTGCAAATTTAAATTGGCTTTTTAATTAAAACTCTAAACTTAGCCTAGACAACAAAGTGCTCTTATATAAAGTGGTCATAAAGCCGATTTGGATGTATAGAATTCAAATGTGGGGTACGACCTATGCAACAAATATTGATATAATACAGATAGCAGAATTAAACATATATCTAAACTCCGAGACCACCCAAACCCTTTGGCTAACACTTTGGTTCAATCCTACGATCAAACACGCCTTAAAAGAAGAGACATGCCTGCGTATTAAAGAGCAACCTCTTACCAAAACAGTTCAAACACTTGCTTGAGCCTGTCTTGTTTTTAAATAGATTTAAGATTTTATAACTTATTATTAAGCTTAAAAAAACAGATCCAATAAATAAAATCATAAAAAAACGCTTTAGTTCATGGAAATGTGTACATAGTAATGGATGGAGTACTCCACATACTGAAACTTTAACAAAATATACAATTACACAACTTGCGATACTAAAATTGTTTATTCAATGAACTACTTTTCCTCGGTTTCATTGCATCTTGAAATATGTTGCAACGAGGATAACCTCGCTGTTCCTTACATAGGGAAAAACTTAAAACTTACGTCCATCGAAAAATGTCTTTGCAATAAAGAAAGCTGGAGTATTGGACAAACCAAAAGCCTTCTTCTTCGAGAAAATTATTCTTAGATTATCGTAGTATGGGTCATTACGAATCAATTATATCTGAGATGGCATCGACAGGATGCAGAGTATACGCAGATCATTAAATCGTTACATATTACTTGTGCGAAGACTTAGCCGTTAGCCGTTTGAGACTTGATTCCACGGCTCCTAATGGTCCATTTAAGAAGTACATAGAAAATAGAGCGTATAAAGACAAGAAATTTTATTAAATCCTCATATTTGTTGGTCTTAACTTGCAACTCACTTGTTAGCACAATTTGCCGCACTCAGACTTAAGGGGTTAGGGGTAGTTAGAATTTTCAAAAAATTATTATTTTTTGCATTTTCGTTAAGTGTAATATCTTAAAAGTATTCCCCGAAAATTTCACTTTGATCCGATAGTTAATTTTTGAGTTATTGGAGAAATAAGAAGGAGGTGACAACTGTAACTCGAAAACCGTTCAGTAGATTTTAATGAAATTTATACAACTTTTAGAATACATAATAAACTCGGGCCTGATCGAAGAATTTTTATTCTTTCGAAAATTTCGATTTTTTAAGACCAATTAACTGTTGATTTTTTCGCAAAAATTTAGAAAACAATTTCCTGAGGCCGCCATTTTGTTAATTTTGAAAACAAAATAAAATCCTTTGATCAGGCCCGAGATTATCTATTTATAAAACTATTTGTTTTTATCTGATTGTTTTTAAATGAATCTCCAAGGACTTATTCTTGTCGCCGCAAGTACCTTTTTTTTAGAACAAGGTCAACACAAACAGCTATAACTTCGGAAATTAAATTTTTTTTTTGAAATTTTCGTGACTTCAAGTCAACACATCCTATAATAATACCATGTTACTAGTTTTGTAAAATAACATGATTTAGTAGCAAAAAATAAAATACTGAAAACTCTCATTTTTTCGTGCCTCTGACTACTCCTAACCCCTTAAGTGTGACCACTTGCGACGTCTCGCATCAACCAGTCAACCGCCACAGCTTTGTTATTTAAATATTCTCTCCTGAATTGCGAGTAAGAATTTCCATAAACTACTTTGCATATTAAGCTTAAATCAATAACGAAGTTGGTTTCTAATTAATATTAGTTGAAAGTTTTTTAACATTAGTTAGCAGTTGTTGGCTAAGCTGCTTCAATGGATATTAAAAACAACTAAGCTAGAATGAATGAAAACATAAAATTTACAGCAACGGTTGTTTGCTGAAGTGAGCAGCAGCGAAGGATAACAACAGAAGAAAAAACAATCACAGCGAGCAACATACACACGCATGCCTTCAATGCAACGAAGAGGGTATAAGTGCATTGCAATCAACAGCGAATACTTGCAAATAGCTCCTGTACATCCACACACAAACACACACATGCGCTTAGGAATGCAACACACTTGTGTCACGTGTTTATTGTGCAAATATTCTTTTCACGTTCTTCTGTCTGCCTCACCGGCTGGCTTGGCTGGGTTGGCTGGCCAACAATGGAGTGCAGCGAGCGCGACCATTGTATTTGTTTGCTCTCAACTCCGATACCCCAGCGCAAGTGGACTTAAATTGCTGTGTGTGTGTGTGCTGGTCATTGCCAAGTGTTTATTGTTGTTTTGTATACAAGTTGTTGTTGTCGCTTTATTGTGATATTCATGAACGTGTAAAGTGTGCAGTCATTAGAATAAGTTGCAGCGACTGGAGCGAGCCATTTACACCCCTTTAATTATCCGCACATTCAACTAGCTGTGGCGCAGGGGAGCGGCGTTGTGCTCGTCTAACGTGCCTGCTCGTGCTTCCTGTGTTTGCGTACACCAACACTCAGCCGAAGGTTGTTGAAAGGTGAAAGGATTTTGAAGTGTTGATATGCTGGAATAACGGCATTTTTACAATACAATTTTGCTTAGCTGAATGACTACAAATGGGCATGCATGAACCTCGTTTGCTCAGCAGCAGACATTATTTGCTTTTGTTGTCTGAAGATCCGTTCAACCGGTCGGGACAACGATAAGAATTCTAATAAGCACTCACCAAAGTAGTTTAGAATAATTTTTCGTAGAAAGTCTACTAAACAAGACAATGAACTTTTGATCTCGGCATATATATGGTAAAAACTGGGGTCTTTTTGTGGCTCCACGTGGGGGTCTTAGAGGGTCTCAAGTACCAAATACTGTTATTAAATACCAGTCAAGAAACTCGTTACACCATGTCAGCGAGTGGTGACCCATTAGCTGAAAGAACCCGTCTCTCCATCATCCTCTTGCTTGGCTTGGTACGCGGGACTTGCGCGCCGTTTGGTATAAACTCGCCCTTAGTGCCCAAGCGGCGGCACTGAAGCGTTATTTTTCTGCTTCTAACTGCCACAAGCGCCGGTTATGGCATATCATTTGTGTAGTGCTGTCTCTCGCCGATGACCATTTACTGCTTTCCACATTTCATTGTGTTTCGGCGCATTTCATGCAGATCCTCGTATTTTTGACGGTTCCAGCGCCACATTGTGCCGCCGCCATCGCTTGTGGTGTGTCATGCGTCAGTGTCGCATTGCATTGTACACAAATCAAAAGGATAACTTCATCGTGTGATGCATTGGTTGTCGTTTTCTTATTGTTGAGACTGCAAAGTGCCGCCAGCAGCAAATGGACACCGCAGTTGCAGTGGCGGGCGCAAGGGCTGGGGCGTTGGTATGGCCTCCGCGTTGGTTGTGCTGAATGCTTGAACGAATTTGAATTTCTGCTTGTCTAACAACTGGCTCTGTTTGGGCCGATGCTTGTTTTCGTGCGCTTTTTTGCACGTCCTTCATCGTCGTTATTGTTGCGGAAATGTTGCCGTTGCTTTGAATTTTTCGTGGCCGTTGGCGGCTGGCGTCGGATTAGCATGCGAATTTTGCATAAATCAATGCACAATTTATAGACTTTGACGGCAATTCAGACGAACAGTTACAGTTTCTGGCAGTGCCAGCTGTTGTAACGGTTAAGCTTTGCATTTATTTTTGCCATTTAGCAGTATCTGATGGAGCCTAGCCAGAGTGTAAGATACTTTTTAGTCAACTTTGCATTTGGGTATTTATTCCGATGGTGGTTGCAGAGTTGACCCACTTTGCTAATAAAGGCAATTTTGAGCCCTTTTGGGGTGCCTACAAACTAGGCAGATGTTTGAAGAGGCGAAAAACCTTTAATTTAAATAAAGAATATGTGAAAGTTGTGTGGAGTGAGGAATTGTAGAAAGATAGAAGGGTACTATTGATTGATATTTAAGTATGTAATATTAAGATCACGAAAACCGTAGAATAAGGACACCATAATCATACTTGCGTTTAGTGTGAATATCAAAATTTAGTAGTAAGTGATGGACTTTTGACACGCGCCATAATCAAAAACGGAATATCGAAGTGAGGGAGGGGTATCATAGTTCACATGTGAAGGGAATAGCCTGTTTTTGACGAAAATATAATTGGGAGATACCAATTTAATTATCGTGTCTTTAACTGTAAGCGACAAGAGGCTAAGTGAGTTGCTGGAGTTCAAGTAAATGACGCACTTTTCACTTTAGAATAGTGGAGCGATAAATTTTAGTGTGCTACATGCCCCAACCTCGTAAGTATATCTGCGCAATTCCGAATACTACTTTTCTCACTCGGCAGAAGCCATTTTGACACATGACAAACGCAGTTTTGTACGAAAGTTTTGCATTTGTCACTCTTTCCGTTTCTCGCTCTTCAGTAGACTTTGTGTGTCATTTACTCTTGTTTGTTGTAGTACGTTTTTAGTACCTTTGGGCACAGCAGAAAAGTTGTATCAACTCAGTGAAATAGTTCTCTGTTGAATGCATTGGGCGGAAAGTTTTAATTAGCAGAAGTCGGTTTCCAGCACTGTCACACATCGGCATGGCACTCGAACCTACTCAAGTGTAAATGCCTTTGCCTCGGAGTACACCGTACCCGTAATATGCTATACGAGTTTTATATTAGTAACTATGGGCTCGCCAATACTCTTCTCCAAAAGAGTTCAATTTGTTGTTTTTTCTGCAATCAGCATACGCGATCCGAGACTAGGGACCATGTGAGTGGATACATGCATATGACTTTAAAACATTCACCGTTTACTTGCTGGCTCACTTGCATTTTTTATGTCATTCAGACATAATTCTAATCGAATAACAGCCAGTCTTCCAATCAATCGGAGAACTTTCTTCAGAATATATTGATAAGAAGTAGAATTATATCGAATTACGAATAGAATGAGTGATACTCTCCTTAGCTCCTAAAAGTTGATCAAATCTGGTCAATACTTAACACTAGGGTTACCAGATGTACTGATTTTATCAGTACGCGTACTGATTTTTAGACCCCCCTACTGATATACTGATTTTTCAATTAAGTGTACTGATTTTCGGCGCAAACGCCTTTTTCGCAAATTTATCCTCTTTCTCTACTTTCAAATCTTGACACTTTGAAATCAGAAGGAAAAGAAAAGGAATGCCTTGATTTCCATGAAAGAACCATCAGTGTTTATCAGGAAGCTCTTTAATACTTGTAAGAAATGGCCCCTTCATCTTTGTTGAATTCAAAGTTTATGGTTGAAATTTTGACACGCCCCTTTAAAAAAAAGGAATTCGAATAAAGGGGGGAAATTTTTGTGAAGGGAATGCCTGTTTTTGACGAAAATATATTGGATATCCAAATTTAATTATGTGATTTTTGAACAATTTAAGAAAAGTGAATTGCGGAGTTAAAAAAGGATTTCTTTTAGAATTTTTTTTTTCCCCCAAATCTCCAATTAAATCACTTTTGTGGCAGACCTTTTTAAATAAAAATTTTCAAACTTTTGATTTTCCGTTTCTCGAAATTTTGTGTCATTTGCTCTTGTTTCTTTTTTTGTATTTGGGCCGGAAAAAAATTGATAACTAATTTTTTTGAAAGGGGGAAATTTTTTCGTCTTTCCAATCTCCAATGGAGGGGATGAACCTACTCGTTTTCCTTTTCCCTGGGAATGTACCGCAATATGCTATACGATTAATATATTAGAACATGATGCAATATTTTCCAAAGGGTTCAATTTTGTTGTTTTCTGAAAGCAAACCCCGGCTAGGGCCAAAAATATATAAAATTCTACCTATTTGCGCCCGCTTAATTTGTGATCTATCTGTACCCTGCTCCATTTCTTTTTATTTTTTTTTTGCTTTTTTGAGGAATACTGCTTTTTCGCTGGATCAATCTGGTAATATTAACCCAGTTCCCATCCCTATAAGCAAATTATAGTAAGACTTTGTTCATAATTTTAAATTCCTAATTTATTCTTCAAAATCTATGTCGTCCCCCTCAAAGTAATCGCTTGGCTCCAATACATTTGGGAAACGTTTTATCCAATAATACAGTTGTTAAAGTAAATTTTTCGTTCGATGCTCGTAGCAATTTCGTTTAATGTCTTCAATTGACTCAAAACGGTTTCACCGGAGCGGTCGTTTGAAATTGCGGAATAGCCAGAAGTCCCACGTAGTTAAATCAGGCGAATATGTTGGTTGCGGCACGATGTTGGCTGAAAATTGGCGAAAAACTCACGAGGATTCAATGCAGTATGCATTAAACCAAAAGTCCACAATTCCGCCTGTCTTTACGAATAGCTTGACGCAAACGACAATAACACTCAAATAATATTCCTTGTTGACAGTTTGGTCGGTCGGAAGAAACTCAGAAATTCACCTAAATAATCGAATAAAACTGTCAACATAAACTTGACTTTTGAACTATGTGTTTTTATCATAGGCATAGGATTAGGACTCATCACCAGTAATAATATGTTTCATGACATCTTGTTACTCGGAAATTTATGTTTTGCACTTTCATTCATCCTTTCGATATTCCAGCGATGCCATCTGTAACTGTTAAACGCCAATTTCAACAACCTTTTGATAATGAATTATGTTGATGACGGTCCTAGACGTGGTTCGTGATTAACGCGTTGTCGACGCGTTGTGACCGACAGTCATCCCAACCTGTAAAAAAAATATATTTCGAGCAATGGGTTTTCGCGTGAAATTTAAATTAAAAGGTTTCAAGAATTTTCGTAATTTTCACAAATTACCCGAGCTCCTAACTATTTTCATTATTATGCAAATATATCAATCAATATGTGAGTTATCTTCAAATAATTACGAGAAAACATTTTCTCGAGTATAACTGAGTAATGTCATAGGTTCAAACCTGTCCCCAACCAAAATATACCTAATTAAGTGATATCTGATTTTCTATATATTCCGTTAATATATTAATTACAGATGTTTTCTTAAAAACAGTTTAGCGCTGAATGTGCTTAAAATAGATCCTAAGGTTCAGATCTAACCCTCATATTCTTGAGACAGAGATTTTAGAATTTTTCTCATATACCAAATATATTAAATTTGCTCTTACTCACCATTGTTGCTTTTCATTAATGTATTGTACAATAACACTTACACACACATATATACACCGAAACTATATTTGTTAGTCGCTCGGTAACTGTTTAAGCTCTTTCATCGATTTTCTGTCATATCTTTGGGTCAAGAAGTTGTTTTTTTAGTTAAAAAAAATTTATAAAATCAACAAAGTGGTACACGCACAAATATGGTCGAATTTCGTTTTCTGCCTCACTCAAATTATAACGATATTAAGTGTCATCCGCACACACTCTCCAGCATGGAACTCCACAACAGAAGACGCCAGCAACCGAACGCCCCCAACACACTTGCTCACACGGTTACTGCCACTTGCAAGCGACTAATCCCTACAAATTGTTGACCCAAACAGGAGCACTGAGTGCAGTGCAAAAAACGAACGCCGCGCCAGTGCTGGAGCGTAAGTGGCCGAGTGCAAAGTGAGAAAAATAGTGAAATCGTTAACCCTTTCAAACTTGCCAATTTATTCAAACGGTCGTCATTATGCTAACACGAACTTATGTTACACATCGTTATCCTTTGTACAGTGGCATTTCTAATTTTTTCTGACATGTTTATTACGCAAACGAAAAAAGGAGCGAAAGCCAAAAAATATTGCTTGGCAGTCTGAAAAAGGTCACTCGGCGCACACTTGGGTGCGGATATGTGTGTTTGTAACTGTTATATGCGGCGAGTGTAAGTGATTGAGAAATGTGACAGAGTCCAAACTGGCCGCTTCGCTTTCGCTTGCGCATATATTTTACCCATGTGCACATAAATAATTTTATAGGTGGCAATATACTTAATGTATCACGATTATGCCTATATGCAAATATGTGTGTGTGTGTGTGTTTGTGAGCAGTACTTGAGAAAATTGATATGCAGCGCTCGTAGAACCGTAACTTTCGCAAAATTCGTCTGTAATAACAAACATTTTACATGTATATGTGTGTGAGTATATATGAGCATTAATTTAATATATATAGTACATATAAGTCAGTTTCGAATATTTACATTTGCTAAAAGCGAGTCTTGCACTAATCGCTTGTTAAATGAACGAATATAACCTCAATCACGCATAGAAAGCTTTGCTTTGTGTTGCAAGCTACTCCAGATATTTTTTGAGAAATACTTAACATTTATATTATTTAAATTAGAATATCTTTTCATTATTCTATGCATTTATTACACTTTCTTTTCTAGTGCTTTGAGTTTTTAGTTCCCATCTGATATTAGCAGAATTACCTGGAAGCGTCATTTCACAAGAAAATCTGACGAAATTATAACGGAAAACTTTTCTTAATGAACAAGCTTCGAATTTGGCTTACAGGGGTTATCCGGATAGTAATAGGACTGAGTCGATTTACAAAAAATTATTGAAATTATCGTTACCTTGAGAACCGATGTGCATTATGCTTGGATTCTCCCTGCCATCTCAAAACGCTTGCTTTTCAACGGCTTTTTCAGGCAAGGAATCAAAAAAAAGTTCGGAGTTGCCACATTTGGACTCTGCGGAAGCGTTGTAATGCCGGCCTTGGTTAGGTAGCTGCACAAGAAAGGCGGTGTGTGCCGGGACGTTGTCGTGGTGCAACTTCCAATCGGCTGCGATGTCTTGTCGGACCCAATTGACCCTTCGTTTGAGTCTCTCGAGGACTTCCACGTAAAACTTGGCGTTGACGGTTTGTTCAGGAGGAACAAATTCATGGTGAAAGATGCCTTTGCTGTCAAAAAAAAAAAAAAAAAACCATTAACAGCGTTTTCACTTTGGATTTGCTTATTTGCATTTTTGTGGACCGGCGTTTGCCACTCGAAAGATTGCTTCTTTGTCTCGGGATCATACTCAAGGATCCATGAAAATGTTTGTCCTGACTCTCTAGGTCCTCGGAGGCAAAATCCAGTCAGTGCGCACACGCTCCGAAGTACAGTCGCGGCTGAAGAAAATCAGTCCTATTACCTTCCGGACAAATTCTGTATTTAATATACAGTCGAGCAAGTATATATTACTTTTTTGTATACCCGCATATGTATGTGTAATTGTTTCGAACACCTTTCAACTAAAAAATTAAAGAATATGTATGAAAAATGCCAAAAGCTGAAACACAAAATTGCAACTATTATTTAAGGCTTTTTTAAGTACCCAAACAAACCTAGCCGTCCCCACTGACTGCTAGTTGGACAAATCACGAATTGTTAAACTCGCTTAATTTGCCTCGGTAAAGCGGTAAAAAACAGATGATTTCTGTGAAACTTCCTAAAAAGCCCCAAAACGAACATTAGGATAATGTCGTATACGGACCGATGCGTGACAAGCACATGAAATCTTGCCAATCCCAGCGGTCTTAAAAGTGCTAAAAGCTTCACACACAGGCCGAGCGGCATGTAGTGGCGCTAATGCCTATTAATTTTTCCATGCTTATAGTCACAATTGACCTTACGTGCAACACCTCGGCTGGTCAGCAGCGCCAGCAACCGACAACCAACCAGATGCGGGTGTGTGTGCGCAAATGTAGTGTCGCATTAATTTTAACACCGTAAGCGCCAGCACAGAACAGTTTAGATTTTTTCCATGAGCCAGTTTGTTGATTTCTGAAATAAACCCGAACGCGTGTACCTGACACATGTGTATCTGCATTAGTTTCCCGTACATACATACATATATATATGCACATATATATGCGTACTTACACTGTCTCACGAACCGTTACGTGACTCACATACTTATGAATTTTGTTGCTTTTTGCCTTGTGAGTGAAAAAATAGCAAAGGAGCAGCACACATTCAAACACGTTGTGTGTGTGTGTGGTGTCCATGAAATATGAACATCCCTTGCCATGTGTGTGTGTGTAATTATACTTGAGCTATGTGTTGCTAAATTCCAAGACATTCCAAATGTCTATTTAGCTGCAGACGCTCTTCTTTTGCGCTGCCAACTGTGCATAAAATTGGATTCCTCGAGTTGGGCGTGAGTGTTGTTGCTGTTGTTGGTGGTCAGAGTGCGTGCGTGGTTAACCCAAATACCGATCAGCAGCTGCCGAAGAAAGGCCTTCAGCATGCGGCGTGCGGTCTCGCCGGAGAGTGTAGTGCAGAGTGCCTCGAAAACTCTGCAAAGAATGTACGAAAGCTGCACGACTGACGAGCGGGGGCAACAACTCAAATAAGAAGAATATTGAGCAAACTCAAATGGATATACGAATGCGAGAACAGCAAGTTTACTTTCATTTCCAGTCCGTTTTCTTGTGCTTGAGTCAGCACAATCTCACCAAACCCACTTTCAGCTTTGCACATTCTCCGCTTTTTATTTGCAGAAACTAAAAATATGTACTTGCTTAAGAACGGCAGCGAAAGCCAAAAGCTCGAGGTCCTGAAAAATAAAAGTAGTGTTAAATTGGCGACGAAGGAGTTAAAAAGAAACGAGCGAGCGGAAGCAACTACTTCAAAATGACTTTTGCAGAAATTTAAGGAATTTTTATTGCCACTCTGACAGCTGCTGCTGCTGCTGCTGCTGCTGCCACCGGCATAAACAGTTCCGACGCAGCCATTTACAAACACGCACACACACTCACACTAGCACTTGTGTGCCACGCTTTGATTTTCCCACACGCCACTGGCTGGTGGACAGAGTGTGGCTGTGAAGGCTGCGAAGGCGCAAAGTGGCGGAAAGAACCGGCAGTGACAGCGGTCGCGTCGGCGACAACAGACTTCGCCACAGCAATATCAGCGAGAGCTAATTTAGTAGTTCCATGTGTTTTTATTGCATTGCCGGGGCTTGGTTACGGACCCTTTTGGAGCTAGTGGGGCACTGCTGCTTGTTTGTTTTTGTATGTGTGAGCGTGGCAAATTCCCCTCCAACTTAGCAACGCCTTCATTTCACGCTTTCTTTGCTTTATTTACTTCCTAGACACCCTCTGATTCATATGCCGTGGCTTCAGCTTGTTGCTGTCACCAACATTTGTTCTCGGAAACGTGCAGAGGTAGAATATACGGCACATTCTTGTCAATGTGTTTGACATTTTTATTTTAACTTCAATCGCCGCCTCAAACGTTTGGCGGCCTTAAATATGCCTTGTCGTTGCCACTTTACTCATTACTCCATCTCCTTCTTTCGTCTTTTATTTGCATTTCTAAAGCTTGTATATATTTATTGCTCGAATCACTGAACTTTTTATTTTGAACCTCGTACTTCTAGAGTTTTGAGCGTTTTCGGATGAGTTTTAGTTCAAGTAGGCGTGGAGACATTTAAATACAGTATTTCTGGTGATCTTTGAAGGCGGGTGCTTACCTTTTCCTTCACATGTAAATCAAATTAATTGTTTGTTAGAGTCATTTTCCTTGAAGGTAGCCTTGTTCTCAGAGGTTCTGAATATACTTGAAGAAAATGAGTGCCCTGGTCAAATTCCTACCGGTAGGCCTATAGCTTCTGGATGTATCAGTAACGTCAAGCTCAATTTGAAACAGAAAGAATGTTTTGAAAACATCTTGACATATTTGTTAATTCTTATCCTTAGTTTCCGAACTGCAATTTGCTTGTGCCAACAGGACTGAAAGTCAGCTACATACGCATACTTGAAATGTTTTGTTGCAGGAATATGGTAACAAGAGGCACGTGTTTTGAACCGGGAACTGTACACACAAACACATATGACTCACAAAAAGAGGCGAGCATGTTTGCTAACTGCAATTGCTATGCACACTTGCGCATTTTGTTATTTAAACACTTTGTTGTTGCAGCCATCCCGTTGGTTTGTAATTTGGTGCGCAGACGTGCCACGAATTGTTTGCACGTACTTAAACATTTCCGGTTGGCTTTTCATTGCCGCATCGTGTGGAGGAGACACGCCGGCACACCAGCATATGCTCTCCGAGAGCTTGCACCTTGCCAGCAGGAAAGCTTACTCGTTAATATAGAACAGTCATTATACAAAAATTAAAAAGTGGCTGGTGTTCAACGGATTTTCATCTCCTAAGCCTCTCATTCCTCAACGCTTTATTGAATTTACGAAACGGAGGAATGTTTTCCGCAAAATCTTATCGTCAATTATATCCTCAATGGGTCAGTGGTGGAATTTTAGCATTTGAATTTCCCTGGCGGGTCTTAAGGGAATTTCCTAAAACAAATATTGTATGTCTGTAGGAGACCTCCTTTGCAACTGCTTTCGAGCACGCTTCTGTGACTGTGAGTCGAATGCGTGCACATTTCGAGCTGAATTTCTGCTAAATATACTAACAAATATTTACCTTGTCTATTATTATCGCTGTTTCCACCCACATGTCTGTTCGAACTACGTCTCTCTTACTTATTGTGAAGAATCTTAAAAAATTTTAGTCGAAGAAACTTAACTCTGTGTGAGTTAATACTTCTAATTTTTAGCATTTTTGTACAAATACATACACACATTTTTTGCTATTGTGAAACATAATAACAACTAATATTTAACCATAATTTAAATGGGTTCTAGTCTATACTCATAAACGAAGATGTTGCGGACTTATGAATGGTTGAAAAGTCCTCAGCTTGACGCATAAAAGGTACTACTACAATTAAATTCATATGTTTATATTAGTTAGCCCTAACCTTCAGAAGGCGTTGTATAAATTTGAGAGCTGCCAGATCCTTAGATTGTGAATTGTATTATTATGAGTAAACTAATTTTTGTTGTCGTAAAAAAATTGGATAAAAAGAAGTTCAGCGTTTTGCTAAACTATTGCATTTTGAGGGGAATAAATACCGTTGAAATAAAAATTTGGCTTGCTGAAGAGTTTCCGGATATTGACCCAGAAAAATCAACCATCAAGTGTTGGTATTCCAAATGAAATGAGCTCCGAAGACGGTTAACTCAGGGAACGCTCGAAAGAGGATGTTATCGACGAAGTTTCGATTGACCATAAAGAGAAGTTGTTTGAGATATCAGACACTCTAAAGATATCAACTCAATATGTACATCACATATTCACGAATATGAGAAAGCTCCGTGCTGCTCTTCGCCCAAAACTAATGACGAGTTCGGAGCAGTTTTTGGAGAACTTCAAGTGTAATAAACCCGAGTTTTTGCATCTTTATATGGCAATGGATGAAATATGGCTCCACCATTTCACTCCGAGGTCCAGTCGACACTCATCCGAGTGGTCTGCACACGATGAACCCTCAGCAAAGTGTGGAGACATACAACAGTCGGCTGACAAGTTTATGGCTTCTGTATTTTGGGATACGCATGGAATAATTTTTATTGACTACCTTGAAAATGGAAGGACCATCAACAGCGTTGAAACATTTAAAAGACGAAATCGCCGAAAAACGACCGTGTTTAAAGAAAAAGATGGTGCCGCCAAGACAATGCTTCGTGTCACAAATCAATGAAAACCAATTACAACAATCCATGAGATGGGCTTCGAATTGCTTCTGCATCCACCGTATTGTCAAGATGACGCCCCTTGCGACAATTTCTTGTTCTCAGATTGCAAAAGAATGCTCGCTGGGAAGAAATTTTTGTTAAATCGAGGGATGATCGCCGAAACTGCGGCCTCTTTTGAAGCTAATAAAAATAGTACTACAAAAAAGGTGTCGAAAACTTAAAGGGTCACTATAAGCAGTGTTTCTACGTTGAATAAAAATAACTATTGAACTATTTTCAATTTATAGCGATTTTGTTGTTGTTGTGTATTGGCCGGTTTAGTTTTAAAATTTTAAGAGCACTCTTTACTGAACCGATTTATCTGAAATTTTAAGATAGGTTTTTATAGATTTGTGATCTTCCGGAAGAAGAAGAAGATCTTCCGGAACTTGCACTAACCCTAAATTTAAATTCTTAATTTTTTTTAGATCAAAAAACTCAAACAGAGTATTTTTTACGGACAGTCTGTTTCTGTGTCTTGATTTCAGATTTCTAGGAGAGTTGTAATCTTTGATATGGTCACTTGCCAATTTTTTGAAATTTTAAACTTTTTTTTCTTGATTTTTTTCTTGTATGCTTGTAATGTTAGAAAAATACTTATTAAAATTAAAATAGGAAGTGCCTTTATTAAATTGCATGCTTCCTCATAGTTTTCGAATTCCTAATTTTCTACCCAAAAATTCGAAAAATGAAAGCAATCAATATTCCCAACCTCTCGTTCTGAGCTGGTGGTGAGTGTTAAAGCAAATATCCTAATTTGGCTTTTGGGAAATTTGCGAAGCGTTATGTTAATAACATTTAACCTTGTACAAAATATATTGGCAACCCTCATTAGCATAAACAAAATTTTGCTGTAACGTTGCCATCCGCAAAGCAAAGCATCAAAACGCAATTTTGACTGTTTAGAGTCTAATTTTTCATAGGAACTTTGCTTGTGTGGGCGATAACGAGAACAAGCCGCATTATGTTCCAACATGTGACTCTCTGTAGATATGTATACTCCTTTGTACACGTACTTGTGTGTAAAAACACAAAGTATCTAAAACCCAACAAAGCACAAGATCTGCTCGTGTACTTGTATTTACATATTGGGTCCCTTAGGAGCGCACATTGCTGCTGTCAAATAATTTTTCATTAGTAAATGCTAAATCTGAACTTAGCTGCCGCAGTTCTATAGAGCTCCAATAGCAAAAACGACAATAAGCAACAAAAAATACACACACACACACATTAAAAGAATGTAAAAGAGATGGAGAACCATAAATGTCAACAAGACAAAAAGTTTGAATAGTTCAGCGCCAATCCGAACCACCCGCATCACTCGGCCCTACGAACACGAGCAGTGCCCGCACAGAACAGTTGACATATTGCTTGGGGATTATTAATTGGAACAAGTTAATTTGCACAATAAACCCGCAAGATACAAGCTAACAAGCCAAAAAACTTATTACGAGAATAAAGGATAAACTTTTCATATGTATTACAATTTCTTGCTGCTGCTCAGTGCCAAGAAGAAGAAGAAGAAGAGCAAAAAGATGAAATGGGTAAATAAGCTTGTTACCCTTGCCGAGTGCGGCGACAGACTGTTCTTGTGTGAGTTTGACTTTTGCTTTTTGCTACCACTTTTGCTGGGAAATGAATATGAGAGTGCTCGGCCAACCAAATTAGCCAAAAAAAGCAATAAAAGTTCGAAAGCGTAATTTCTTGCCTTTGACTTACTTGCTATTACTGAGAAACACATGCAAAGCTGAAAGCGACAATTCCTCTTAATACTTACATAGCTAATCGAGATGCGCAGAATCAACCAAACTTATGCTTATTAATCGGTAATATTTTCCATATTTTATATCATCTCCGAACCAATATTGCCAGTGGGTAAATTGCTTACAAATTTATTTTGAGATAAGATACGTTAAAAGTTTTTATCAAGAATCACATATTTGAGTCTTTTTTTTAGCTTTAAGCACTTTAACTGAATTTTATTTATGCCTTTGAAAGATAATATTTCAACATTTAAGATCAAATATGTAAACTCCTTTATTGTTTTGACTTAATCATTAATATTTTATTGAGGATTATGTCCATTTTGACTCAGTTAAACTAATGTCATTGTCAGTTGTAACCATCGATCGCTCATTGTTGGGTTTTCGCAGAGTGTCGTGGGTCCCCATACCAGTTAGATCCAAACATTTGAATGGAAGGCCAGAAAGACTATTTTGTACAACTGGAAGTTCAATATTTTCCCACAAATTTAAAAGGAAGCTAACAGAAATAACCACTTACTATAGACCAACGCGATCTGATCAGCGAAATATAGCTTTACGAGATGTCAGATGCAGTCTAAAATATTGCTATACTCGTCGAAAATGGGAGAAACAGTTTCGAAGCGTTCAGTTTAGTTTCTAGTTCCCCGACTTTACTCTGTAACAGCATCAACAATGCTGTTGTTGAATATTTTACCAATATTGCTTAATATTCCCTAGTAAGCATTGTTTATTGGCCACTCCTTTCTGGCAAGTATTCATGCCCTGCTGTTGATTATGCTTTTTGCTGACCAAACGACTTGTTTTATGCGCTTGCAGTTTTCCTTTTTCCAATTCGGCAGATACTTGTCTCCTTTCTTACAGAGTTGTCCCTTTGTGACGACAGTTAAAATGCCAAAGGCGAAATTTCCTTTCTTGCACAGTGTTTGAAGTTAAGATTGCTTCAATGTGCTCGGCAGTGTTATTCGTTTTTTTTTTGCTTTAAATTCATTTCGGAGAATATTATGTAAATATTTACAAGTTCGCAAAAACAAGTGTCAACAAAGAAGTTAAGGCTGATTTTCAAGGGAGTGTGGGCTCTGCGATAAGCGGAGCCTGCGCTCGTGTTGGCAGCGTTCAAGTATCAGGGGACTATTAAAAATGCAATAAAGCAGTGATTATACGCCAAAGTTTGGTAATTTTTTTATGTTCGTGTCCTTTGTGTTTTTCTGCAAATAAGTTGAGTTCAAAGGGCAAAAATAAATGTGTTGCAAAGTGAGTGGGCTCGCAGCCCCGAGAAGTAATAAGAAAGTTATGCGAATAGTTTGCAAAGAAACAAAGGGAGATATAGCCTACAACTTTTTTGATTTTAGATTTTTTGTTCCATTGATTTTTAATGTCATTTTACTAAATTCGCTCAGAATCCTTTTTAACTTGCTGTCTTTCCTCATTCCCCACACTTTTGCAGTTTGGCTCACAGCATTTTTTGCTTTACACCTTTCCTTTTAGCGTTTGGTATTCCCTTGATGTTTTTGCCAATCGTTCGCGTCTCCAAGGCTCATCTTTGTAAATGCTTAATTTCCTTTTTATTTCCGTGCCACAATCATTTATTTATTAAATAGTTCAACAGCCTAAGTAGTGTAGCAGCAATAAGACGCAGAATGATTGCTTTTTGTTAGCTTTCATTATTATACTGTCGCTCCTTGTAACCTCATCCGCCTAATAGCCATGTTTTTCCGCTGTCTGTACACAGTCGTGTCTGCCTCGGCTGTGAGCGGAAGTTATCAACTGTAGCATCAGCTTGTTAACACTCTGCCACAATTCCATTACATGCCTTTCGCTCTCTGCCGTCATGGGCGCCACCTCACTCTCATATTGGCAGCATCAATGCAGGCTCCACAAAATTATATAACAAGATATGTTCACAGCAGCTGTGTGTGTGCTTTCGCTACAGCATTGGCAACTATTATTACTGTACTCTAGTATTTGCCGTCATGCCGAAGAAAAACGAGAATAAATGGAAGCTTGCGGAAAACTCAGAAGTCGACGAAGAAACATAGAAAGTTGCAGGAAGTTTGTGCAATAATTTGTCGCATTGCGGCTGACTTTTTGTGTTTCTTCATTTAATTTTTCTAACTTTCCTCCTGAAACTGCAGCGCCATGAAACGGGTGGGCAAAATTTTGAGAAGCCGTTACTTATATCGCCTGCTGGACTTAAATTGTGTTTTTGCGTTTAAACAAGTATGCATCCTTTAGACGTCTTGCTGCTAGTTATATAGTATTAAGTGAAGTAATAGATTAAAATTGTATTTAACGGTTTCGATGAGTATAGACATAGAGTTTTATTGGCTTTAAACTAGTTAACGGAATGCACCCTTTAGTCTATACTCGGAGTTCTTCAAATTGAAGATTTCATTTTTCACTTTTCTCAAAAATCACATAAGAAAATTTTGAAAATCTGTTGGCCGAATACGAGTGATAATGACAATATTCCGATTAAATTAAATAATTGATGTGATACCTTACTAGAATACCTTACTAGAACGAGCCTCAATTCGAAAAATTTTGTCGAGAAAGAGATATTGGGTAATAGAAAAAGTATTTTTTGTATTTCTAATCAAACTTCAACTAATTTTTTGCACTTTTTGCCATTTTCCCGCTAGAGACATTATTCCATCAGTGTAAATCGAAATTTCGAAATTACCAGAACGAAATACAAACTGATACAGCATGGTCACAAATTTCCTTGGTGGCTTGCGCGGCATTCTTCCATTTTTATACAAAAATTTCAAAATTCAGAAAATTTCTTCATTATTCTCATTTCAATCACTTTTGAACAAATGTAATTTTTTTCAACTTCCTCGAATTTATTTTTTTGGGGTTAAATGAAACTTTAAATCTTTCACTTATATGGCATGACACAATGTAGCACTTGAGATATACGCCTGCAATGATATCTATTGACAAAATACGAAAAGGCTACCCAATATATTGGTTACCTTAACTTTCTAAAATATAGCTTTTTGGTTTCAAAATTAAATACTTAAGTAAGTAGAAAATACTAATAACTGCAAATATCTACTTTCCACATATTTTATTTTTCAAAACAAATTGAAGTATGAATGACTCCCAAGAAGTTAAAACCATTCCGATTCCAAAAACTCAATGGAGCTATAATGCAGAGGTAAACTAAGTAAAGCTAAGATCTTGAAATCTTGGTTTTTCATATGTTAAGTCCCATAAATCTTCATATAATAGTATATATATGTAAATATTGCTTAGTTATAGTTAAAAGTAGTCTCATTCATCATGTGGTTATCCACGTATTACATTTACGGCTTATACCGAGCGGTACAAATGTGTAGAATATGGTAAGTGATCAGCGTGAGTTCTAGCCAATTACCCCCAATTTCTAAAAACACATACCATTTGTAAACAAAATTTCTACTTGTCTGTAGACACGTCATTTTAAATTTCCTAGCCAAACACGCAAAGTCGGCGATGGTGAAGGCGCTGGGGATAGTTCGCCGCGTCGAACGGGCCACGCCGTTACATATGGTATATTCGCCGCGTGTTCCACGCCGCCGTGTGTATGTGCGTTTGTGTTGGTTTAAACAAAAAATTTAAAACTCGTTGTGAACAATTTACAAATGCGGCTAAATTTTATGTATTCTAGGCATGCATGCCGCATAATACAGGCATGAGGACGCGAGTCATTTCAAACGCCTAAATCTATGCTATAATTCTCAAAAGTAATTTGCTGTAATCATAGTTAGAGAGAAAGATAGAAATAGAAATAATAAGTATACGAAATGGCATTTTACGGTTGTAGGACGCGACTTTTTAGACTCATGGATTTGGAATGCCTTGCTTGAAGTTTCTGCGAGAAGAGGAAGATGGTTCAAAAATTTCGGAATTTCTTGTTTGTCTGGTTTGCCAAGGAAGATGGGACTAGGATATGTTCAGAACCGTTAAAGTTATATATCTCACTATGGCGTAGTGCAGCAATTTATACTTTGCAGTTTCTTACTAGAATCTATAAATATGCACGCAACTGTATTTGCATAGACTGGCATCCATTTGTCTATTTACAATGTTTTATATTTTTATTAGATTGTCTGTTATAGACACGTTTCCAAGATAAGCGGTTAGTCACGTTCTTGCCGCTAATGAGGTCATGCCAGGTCTCCAAACACACACACAAGACTTCGGAATAAGTAACATTGGTTTACTACAATGCCATCGCAGGCTCGGTGGTCGTTGTCGCTAATGATAATAATTATTGTGACAATAACGACAATGATGTTGAAATTTATGCGGGCCTCTGCACGGTCTCAAAGATAGTATTTCAGCGAGTCGGGATATTCGTTGAGTAGATGATATTTGCATTTGCTGCTGATGAGGTCACTGCCACATTGCGCTCGTTCAGCGCTCCATCTATTTAGAGGTGTACAGTTTTACAATTTCAAAAACACAGCATACATGAAGGCGCCAAATGGCAACTTTGCCACCTTCACTCACCTCTTGCACACATTCACTCGCTTTATGATGTATTTACAAGTACGGCTTCATTGCTTTTGTTGCTGTCATAATGTTGGGCTTTATTGTTTGCAGCCAAATTACGCTGACAAGCAATCGCGCACACATTTTTGCTCTAGTATGTCATAAATATGTGAGTACACATGTAATTACAATTACTGTCATGCAAATTTCAGTCGGTTGACTTGTTGAAAATTACACATTTTCAATAGCCATTGTCGCTGCTCTTCATTGCTTTGTTGCTGGCGCTTTTTATTTGAATATTGTTGTCAATATCGAGCCATGCCATCGAGGGGAGAGCAAATATTATGACACTTGAATTTCGGTGGTTCGCTCGGCAGTCGTGTGACATGTGACAGCTCGAATGGAGGCCTTCGCGTTGCAAAATTGCACAGATTTGCGTTTGACACACACACACATGTATGTTTTATGAATTGCGGAGCAAGTGAAATTAGACAAGCCAATGCCAAATGCAAATAAAGGATCATTCATTGAGGATAAATGTGTAATTTTTTATTTATTTTCCTATTCAAAAATGCATTTGCACTCACGGATAATTTCGCTATTTACTTTTGAATATTGCAAGTAGTTAAATATAATTTTTGAACAAAGTAAGGATTGGTTTAATATCTATTGTGGAAAATGTTGCCAGAGTTTGATGTAGAGCATGATAACCAAGAAGGCGAAAAGGCAAAATTAAGACTATGAGTCGGTACAAAATACGGTATTAAATATTTAAAAACACTTCAAGAATTAAAGCCAGGGAAGAAATTTGAGGTGCCAGCCAGAGCAATCAGGGTGCAGCCGGAAGTGCAACCAGAGGATCGGAATTCGAGAAATTAAATGTATATAGAATTGAATTTCCCTATCACGAACTACCATAATCCATACAAAAACTTTGAGTTAGAGAGATTCGAGTTAGGAAAGTTCCACCTTATATATATGTACATAATAATAAAATGTAACGCACACGCTCACATACATATATATCTATATACTATATATGAACAAACGGTTTGTTAGCAAAACGGAAATGATTGTATGAACATAACTATGTAGTATATAGGAGTTGAAGGTAGTGTCGCCCCGATTGTAATTATTTTTCCCAAAACTACCTTCTATTAATATGTCACATACTAATAAAATCTTTCCTTCGGTTCGGTGAGCCCATGTAACAGTTACTCCTGAAGATAATAATATAGCAGTATTTAATAGTGGAATTTGGAATGGATTAAAAGGTTGAATTCCTGCAGGAGGTCGTATGGATCTGAGTTCAATAGCTGGGGATAAGCGTCTGTGGAAAAATGCTCAGAAGAAAGATACAAAAAATAAAACTACTATGAAATGATAGAATTATTCCTCAACGTAATTCTAATGTTACGGGTAAAGTATGTAATCCTTGAAAGGTCTCTTCTCGAGAGACATCTCGTCTCGTAAGTAAAATAGTCCGGATGTTATGTGTTTGTCATATGCGGCTTGGTCAAGATTAAGTAAACAATTTACATATAGTCTAATTATTAATTCTGTTATGGTCAATCTATAGTATAAGATAAAACTTCCAAGTTAGCAATTGGCTATACCCTAATCAATAAACAGCCACGCCCACACTTCACACGCGCCAAATTAAGTGGCTTCGTAATGTTTTACACTCAATATGTGTCAACAACTTCAGCATTTATTTGTGCGAGTTTGATGAATCCCTTTTCAATTCAGTAACGCTACCATTCACATTCCATTGGAATACTGTATTAAAGCTTTACTGTTATTTCTATTATGTGTTTGTGCGCGGCTCATATGTGAACTGCATTGGATTTTCCTCGGTAGCATATTGAATTAATGTGGTAATTAGTTCAGACAGTTGCTGACAAAAAAGATTTCATTAAGCGGAGTGGAAGCAGACGCAGCAGCAGCAGCGGCAGCAGCAGCAGCCAACTGGTGAATCAAAACCCAACCAGAGCAAATCAATTCCAATCATGCATGGCAGTACGCCGAAGTGAAATGAAGTGAGCGCAGTGTGGGGCACTTGCTTTTATTTAGTTTCCTAACGGCGTGTACAATATGGGGAATTGAATTAAAGCGAACTCTATTCAAAGCCGTTGAAGAACGAACTGGCGTCTGGCAAAATGGCTCGGCATTAATTAACAATGTGGATTTATGTGAAGACGTCTGCGAAAAGTTGCCGAGTTAGGGATGTGGCGACAAAAAGTTATATAACCAATTTTACGAATTGAGTTTTAAGTTAAACTCACAGAATAAAAATGTGAGCAGAGAACACCATTTAACCGCCTAACTTTTTCTGCAATTGAATTCAATATATTTCGCACTTTATTTCTGCCAAAATTTGTTGTCGCCTTCGTTGTACTTACTTGTCCTGCTGAAAGGCTTTATTTTGTTAGCGCATTTACGTTGTGCGTCTAGCTTTCGGCGCTTTCGATGCTTTGATTAATGTGCGAAAATTAATTTGTCTTAATGAATTCAACGAGCTTAACAGCATTAATGAACAAATGCGGCGTTTTCAGCCGCTTTACTGGTAAAACTGTGTTCAAATATTTATATAATATGGCAAGTGTGAGTTTTTCGACTTAGTTAGGACTTTGGTTTTAGTGTTAATCTTGTTATTTTTTCAAGGCTATATTTAGTTAAAGAAGTACAACTCTCTGTATGTCTTCATACATAATACATTTACTGTGAATTTTATACCCTGCAGCCAAAGCAATTAGTTTGAAAGAGGTAATTGGTCAGCCGATTGTCTATTTTCCATAAAAATGTTTTTACCAATTTTTGTTTTGAGAGAAATTGCCCTAATCTCATACTAGTTTCAACAATGCCCAAATAATAAGATTCAGAAAATAAATCTTTTTCCCGAAAGTTCGCCCCGTTATTTCGATTATTATGATTATCTACCTAGTTGAAAACAGCCAAGACCAGAGTTTGCAGTGGAAAAGGAGATATAATTCCAGATTTTACGGAAAGTTAAAAATTTCATTTTTGTATATAAAACTTAAAAACAAAATACTTCAAAATGGAAAAAAACTAAGACGGAAGCATCACGGCGTCAAATATTTAAAAACTTACAACACCTAAACCGCTGGACGGCGCTGGTTCACTTTGTTGTTACTTCAATAGAAATTTAGTTATCGGTCGAAGTATTTATGTTGTTGTAATGGATTTATGTTTTTCCGGAGTTAAATTTTTTGTCATCTACTATATACATTGGCATAGTTTACGAGTACGTTACTCATACGCCCTGTCAATTAGATGTTATGATACCGGGTTTTCCAATAAGAATGATACAATTCGAAGTGCCATTTCGGCTATTTTAGTATGACATAATCTTAATTTTTTTTTTGTTTTTTCCATTATATCCAGTCATGTTTATAATTTCGTCATTGAAAGATTTACGCAAGAACTACGTTTACAAATTATTCTATCTTAATATGAAATTAATCGTTCTCCAATTGTAACTTTTCGTAAACAAAACTGTCCATCCTGATACGAAGAAAACCCACAAATTGTTCATGAGAAGTGACAGTTCTTTGTGGTGTTTGGTCTGGTGGAATCATCGGTCCGATTTCTGTAAAAATGAAGCTTGTGAAACCGTTACTGACAATGGAGTATAGATCTGGTTCCAACAAGACAAAGCAAGTGCAGCACGAATTACTGCCAGAACAGTTTGGAGATTCGATTATTTCAAGAAATTGTGACATTGAGTGGCCTTCAAGGTGATGATTTAATGCCATTAGACTACTTCTTATGGGGTTACTTGCAATCATTGGTCCTTAGCAATAAACCAGACATTCTTTACGTTTAGGAGGCTATATTGAATGTGCTATTCATGATATACGACTTGAGTTTGTGAAAAAGGTACATAAAAATTGGGTTTATCGAAATCGCTTCCTGCAACAGATGCTGTGACGGCCATTTTAATAATTGAATTTTCTTAACAATTATTGTATTTTTTTTAAAGAAATCATATCACACCTACTGGAAAACCCTCTACAAACTGTTTGATATAAAATCTTCTTTAGTACTAACTTCGTTTTGTGAAAAATACATATATGAATCTCTCCTCACAAGAAAAAATTCTTCGTATAAATAAAATTGGATGTAAAAATAAATTGTTGAAATTATTTCTTAAAAATTCTCAGTAAATTTTGTTTTAATATTCTAACTTTAATTAATTTGAGTTTTAACATAAAGTCCAACAGTTTCAGTAAGTCTAATGAGCCAGGTGGAGTTGACAGAGCGACAACGCGTTCCAGTTGCTCGGCATTTGCTTATTTGTAAATAAAGTCACACACATGTAAACGAACAAATGGGCATATGTTGCAGAGTGTAGTCACAATTATCGGTGTATGCTTATGTTTGTTTATCAAGTTGTTGGTAAGTAGTTCGGTAACTCAATTTCAATTTAATAACTCAAGAAACTTTTGCTACGGTGTGGAGTTTGCAACTGAAGTATGCAACAAAAGTAATGGAACAGCCAAACAACTCCACTTCAGCGGAAGTAATTATAGGAAACTTCCAAGAATGCTGAGGAAAAGTGCTAGAATTTAGGTAAATGCGCATTACTACTGTACTGTACCCAAAGGTGGGCTGCAAGTGTGTGGCGTGAGGCACTTGCACCTCAACTTGTTTAACGCACCAACGGTAAATAGTAAAATTCTGCGGCAAAGCGGTTGTGTGGAGCGAAGCAGAATGGCCGCAAACATATGCAAAAATGCAATTATTGCGCATTAAAATGCGAAAACCCAACTGTTGACTGTTGTGTTGTAAAAGCGCCGTTATGAGTTTCGGCTTGAATAAGTTTCGGCACGCATGCATGCATGGGGCAATCTACATATTTTTGGTGTTCCGCAGTTTTGATGGAATTCAGTATATAATCTTTAAGGCTGCTTTTATTCTCGTCACTTTGAATATTTTAAAGGAATTTTGATTTAAATATTGTGCAATGCCTTTATGGATATAAAGCACCACTTTTTATTTAGAACGTCTGAGTTCGATTGGCTCTTAGTTTTTTGCCGTTGATCAACTTTCAGATTAATTTCGGTCAAATTGAGGTATCAAAATGACAGGAGGGAACCGTCGGATATTCGTCCGAAATATTGAACTACGTCTGACCTGGAGTATTGAGTGTTATCGTGGAGGAATAGCAGTTAAAGTAGTTTTATTAGAGAGTCGGTATATGACTTAGAGCTATGTCTCTAGCTATTGTTATAGAAATATTGCTAAGTTGAGTCGACTTAATTTTTTGTAGTATATGAATAATATTAAACTTCTTAACTTTTTTTTGAAAACTTAGTTCCACAAACACTAAGAGTTAAGTAAACGTGGCTACTGTGCCCTCATGGCTAAAACAGCTGCAGAAAATGGCCTTAACCGAAATTATCGTATAACATTTCTACTTTGGCATGCTACCAGAAAAGGCTCATTAATAAAGCCATTACGTAACCTCAGTTAGCCTACAATATATTGCACCGATGCACACTAGCACCTAGCACACACACGCACCTGCATTATTGTTGACTTGCAAGTTAAACAACAACAATGCATTAAAACTAGATCCGTTATCTGTATGTTGCGCCTAAATCTTCTGTTGCAACATTCTGGCACATACGAGTATTCGCATTCCAATATTTATTGTAGTATATGAGTAGACATACGAGCCTGCCACTCGGTTAAGCATGCCAGCTGCGTCGTCCTCTGCACGCTACGACACCTAAATTTTCGAACTGGCTCGCTGGCTGCTCATGGATGTGTGTCTAAATGGCCTTGGCCATTAATAAAACTGTGAATTTATGTAGTGGTTTTGTAATATTTAATTGAAAATTATTCAAAATCTGCCATGGTGCACCGCACAAATGTTTTGCAGCGCAGCGCCAACACCAACACCAACAACAAGACCGTCACCACCCTTGTCATATCGTATTTTTAGCGCAGCCTGCCTGAACTGCCCGCCCATTCCTTACATATACCGCCTCTCACATAAAATTATCAATATTTTGCTCGTGTACACAGAGTTGCCCGGTCGAATGCTTCATATATGCTCTGGTGTTAGCGTTGGAAAGGCGAGTACAAGGACTGCAGTGTCATGTTGGATTGTGTGACAGGAAAAACTCTGTGCGGCCATTGTATGTGGTTTCACATCGTTAAAAGTAAATCAACTAACTCTTTGAGCGACAAGACAGAGTTAGGAGGTTGGTCACCTACGGAGCTTATATTCAGGTCTGTGATATAGATAAGTCGCTTCCGTGCCTGGCATCTTTCAAGTAGCATTTGTCACGCAATAATAATCATATGTGACCTGGTCTACGAAAAGGGGCTTAGGTGTCAAAAAATCATTTTTTTTTTATTTTTTTTTTTATTCAATTTTTTTATATTTTTTTATTTTTATTTAATTTTTTTTTTTGACACCTAAGCCCCCTTTTCGTAGACCAGGTCACATATAGTGATCTTTGAAGTCGTAAATAGCTCATTTTTAAGAAGTACTGTATGTATATATTTAAATATCCAGAGATAAGATTCCAGGTAGGTGAAAAAGGTGTCAAAAGTTGCACGTAAAGACTTCGTTGCAAATACAAAGGCTCAGCTTCAGTGCTCACTCTTAATTAATATTTGAAAGCAGCTCATCGATTATAAGTTAGATTGAAGAAATTTAGGAAGCTTTTGCAAAGTTGCATGCTGGGTTTCTTAAGTTCATAGCACGTTGCAATCATTGCTGCAGCTTCATTTCCGCTAAGTTAAAACTTTGTGGCATCTCGTGCTGTGGCCAACCTCAGCATTGACCGCAAATTCAAAACTAATGACCCATGAAATATACGTGTGTATGCCAGCCTGGTCCGGCGATGTTGTCGCAGGGGCCAAAGGCCAGCTAGGCGACATGCTACTATGCGCTCAACTGCACAAGTTAAACACATACGAGTATACCGATGCATTTGTATAAGTTCACCGCACAAATGTCGATTTGAGAATGGAAGTTTTCATATGTAGGTGGCATATTTCGACGTTGCACGACGCTTTGTGCGCTTGCCGCTTTGACTTGGATAATTACTTTGCCATTTAGAATGCGATTAGTTGGAAAATTTTGCATTGCCATTCATTTACACCCCGGCATTATGTGGCGCAGGCAGGAGAGGAAACATATGAATACAATGTGGTACGAGAGCAGAGTAAGCTCTGGCACTCGATCGATTCCGAGCTCACCCACAATCCGGTTCCTACTAGTTCAATATAGTTGAACCAAAGTGTGGCTACTTTCGAGCACGTGTGACCTGCTAGTGGTGAGTCGACAACGGTGGCCGAGCAAATGACCGACATAGAATTTACACGTAGTGATTTCCCTACATTTCTCGTTTTCGCCCCCCCTTTTCTGGCCATATACATTTAATATTGCCATTATTCTGGTTTTGTTGCAATGTTATTGATGAAATCGCCGATTTGGGCTTCTTCGTTCGGTTGTTTGTGTCGCTGCTTGCTTGCCCTGTTATTATGGCTGTTGGCCATGTGCTACACTTTGTTGGCAACGGCAATAAAGTTGTTGTTTTTTCGTGTGTGGGGCGATACAATTGCACACATATTTCGATATGAATAAATTGTTTACACATCGTGTCGATGCCGGCTATTTATTATTGTGATTGCAGGCCGACAATTATAGCGATTGGATTACGAAACGAGCGCTCAGCGCAAACACGCTAATGATAACTCCAGCGTAGCTCCACTCACATACACCGCACACGCACACATATGAGGATAAATTGGCAATAATAGTATATGTTTAAGGATTGTTTATTCAAAAGACTTTTTCAGTAGAACCATCAACCAGTGTGGTATCTACCCTGCGGTAATTGCTTATTACTAAATGGCTAATTTGCTAAATATTTTATAATTAAGTCAAATTAATTAGCATTGAAGTTGGTTGTAGAGGTTGGAATTGGATGTGTTAAAATCCGTTTTAAACTATCTTTACAGTTTCGAAGGGATAAGCTGTGGTTGATTTAACTTTAAAAGTTTGGGAGAAATGTACATTAAACTTATTAGGAGGCGTGACAACGCCCTCCTTTGGATGACAACGAATTTATGTAACGATTTTCATCAAATATTTAAATTTTTATTTAAGTTATCGCTTGCATGAACTGACCCACGGGCGGACAGACAGTCAACTCGATTTCAACTCGTATATTTATCATAATCATTTATATACATCGTAAATATCGATCTAAGTAGATTGGAGTTTTAGGTGATACAAGCCACTGTGAGATGAACAAAACTACACTTAAAATATATAAAAGAGCTATAGACGTTTGAATGGTGAGGTCGGTAACAGTGGTGTGTAATACGGAAAGTGAAGAGAGAGAACCAAATCCCTGCATCTTTTTCAACAATTTGGCGTGCGGTGGAACGAAATCCTAACATTATATGTACGTGAGGAAAAGCAAAAATCGCCTCTCTTGAAACCACACTTTATGGTGTCTCTCGTGTCAGTTTTGCCTGAAATCACATGAGCAAAGATTGGCATCAAGTTAGATTAAGAAAAATAAAATTTTGAATTATGCGGTTACGGCAA
Organism: Bactrocera correcta; assembly: GCA_027475135.1. Classification (NCBI taxonomy): domain Eukaryota; kingdom Metazoa; phylum Arthropoda; class Insecta; order Diptera; family Tephritidae; genus Bactrocera; species Bactrocera correcta. The sequence continues at coordinate 107,457,702 of CM050323.1, forward strand.
ATTTGACAGCGCGCTTACAAAACAAACTTTGCTATTGGTACTAATTTTTTTCTTTTCAAGAAGACAACGCAAGAATCCATACGATCAGCTCAAGAAAACGTGGCTTCATTATAAAAAATCGATCTTTTAGCTTGTTCTCCTGATGTAAAACCTTTTGAAACATCTGAGGATGATAGGATTTTTGAGCTGAAATATTTCTCATTACACCAACTCAAGGGCAAATCGAAACAAAAATTTATTAGGAAAAAAGAGAACTTAGCCCTTCCTGAAAGGGCTGTCTCTTTAGCAATAAATAGTCCTACTTTCGTATCGATTTTGTATTCGGTCGTTAGTTTACGTAGAAAATGTTTATGGACGACATTCCTTCTTTCAAAGTACTTAGTTTCTTGTACTTCAAAAATTTTCTTAGTGAAATAATAGCTTTACCAACAACTTTTTTTCACCAAAAGTTTCTTAGCTGATAGAAAGATCGCCTCCTAATTTGACAGCGCTTTATTAATTTTGTCATGTGGCTAGTGCTTTGAAACTTAATGTAAATATTTGAATTTTAAATTCAAAACACTTTAAGCTACAATTTTCTCCGTCTGGAACAGTTCTCAAAATCAGGGCACAATTTCCAAACAGTTCGCACAAACAGCTGAAATTTTTTCTTTTGGCTAACGGGACTGTTCTCACAGCACTTTTTGCTTGGATATTTGCCATCTGACTTTATCGCTCTTTTTTGTCCTACTGACCAAACCTCTGATTTCTACAAACATCAATAAACTGAAAGCCGCGACTTGTTATTGGAAGAGCACAATAAAAATCTGCTCCTATTATTTGCTGAAAAATTACTTTCGCTTCAGCTTTTTGATTGTCTGGAACATTGCATTGCTTTTATTGAAACTGTTTCAATAAGTCAAGCTTCTGCAGGATTATTTATATATTTGACATACTATACATCTTTTTGATGCTTTCACCTTATATACTCTTATATATATATACATGATATGGATGTGTGTGCTACACATACAAAATAGTTTATTTGTTTTGCATTTCTCATGCCGAGGTCTGTGCGCCCATCTGCCTTCGTCTCAGCAGCCACGGGCGCTTGCAGCAGGAAGCATGCATTTACACCAGTTTACTTTAATGGTTTTAAATAATTTCTCCCGTGACTTCCTGCTTGCGATTGCCCCGGCAACCTCCTGCTGCTTTCATCCACCTTCACTACAAGCTATTGACGCTGTGACTCATTTCTATTTTGACCTCTTTTCATGCTTCCGCTGCATACATAATAACGAAAACAGCTTTACTTATGTTGTCGTTGTTGTTGTTCCTTTATATATACCTCTATAGAGGCTGCCAATGTCAATGCATGTAAAGGCTTGTGTGTACTTGTATACAGCAAGAAGTGTGCACATTATTTACTACAGTTGTTGGTGTTGTTGTTGTAGCTGCAGCGCCTTGGGCCGCCAAGAGTATTAAAGTTGGCAATGCAGCGGCAGTCTGGCAGCAGCTACCAAGGCATCGTCAGTAGCGCTGTGCTTAACCCACGTTCCTTCGTTTTGTTACGGCGGATCCACTTTCTTCGTGACTTTTGCTTCCTTCCTTTCATCACCACTTATCCTCCTTCATCTTTTGTATTTCTCAGTAGTTGCTTCGCTTGTAGAATTGCGAGAATTGCACTTTCCTCGTTGGGTCGTCTTCATCCCGCCCCCGCGAACTGTCTTGCTTGATTGAGTGAATTCATGGGCAACTTAGCTTTCTCCGTTGATGCCGTTCCGTTGGTTAACTTCGCTGCACTTTGCCTCTTCCTTTTTTCGTTTTTGTTTTACGATTCTGCTTCATTGTTCATTAATATCTTAATGCCGCAGCAAGTAGGATAAGCCGCGCCGATTTTTATAAGCTTAAACTCGTTGTTTACTTAAAAATCGTTCCATATGCTGATGTATGTCCCAGCTACGAATGTACTTTCCAGCTTACTACTTTCCTTGCGAACTCGTGCTTTTGTTAAGTTTAAGTTTAGTTTAGTTGGGTAACGGGATTTTATAAATAATACATCGCCATGTCCGTCTATCAGTGCTTGAGATATCGATTTTCAAATTGTGTACACGTCCTTTTCTCCCAAGAAGCTGGCCGATATCGAACCATCACAGCATATTGCTGACATACAAACTGAACCAATCGCTGTGAGGCTTGTGGCGCGTCTTTTTGGAATCACACATTGCAAAGGTCCATATCTGATTCACATCACGTGTGGATTGCTACCTGACCAGTAATGCAAATTTTGCTTATTGACAAAGTCATTCAGCCAGAAATGATCCTTATTGCTGAAAATGATTTTTCGATGAAAATCCGGATCATCTTCAAATTGTGGATTCAGTTCTTGAGTAAATTTCATCCTCTGAGGATGTAGGGACACCATACACAGAGATACCAAACACGTGAGAACGACGTGTGAGAGACTGGCTTGCGTCTTCCTCAATTGATGCGCTGGCGGCAGCAACATTCTCGACACTACGGGCTGAAGAGAAATGTCAAAAGAGCGGAAAAAATATGACCTCGTTTGCTATCCCTATCGGTCTACTTTTGTAGCGTCCCTATTGAAAAGCCCGTTATTAGTGAAGTGTATAGTATCCTAGCTTCCCCGCAACCGATGTTACGAACTTTTATTGGATTTACGTAACATATTTGAGGTAAAGAAAACTCGTTTTAAAATGGCTCATAAATTCCAAGAGTAAATTGGTTATGATTTGGGAGATGTGGGAGAAATGTGTGACGGCAGTTCCGGCTAACAGGACGGGTTCGCTAGGTGGTTCAAAAACTTCGTAATGCCTAGACATCACATGTTTCATTGTCCGAGCCAAGAGATACGATTAAATCATCAACAGACTAAAGTCTCTTCTTCTTCCATACTTCGCGTGTCAAATATTATTTTGAATGCAAGCATTTCAAATATTAAAGAACTTAACATTGTAGGTGCGACAGACTAATTCTAGAAACAGTGTCCTTTCTTGGTTTATGCTTGCATAAAAATATTGTTAAGAAACGAGAACTTATTTACATATTTGGTAGGATCTTTTGGAAACATAGGACACAGAGACACACAAGTAAAAATGGCAACTAAGCAAATGCACGAATGACGTGTCGAAATTGTCTTCACATTTTGTTGCGCATTCAAAATACACGCCGTTATCCAATGACACGTTGCATTTATGACACTTATCGACATTGGTTGCAACCGCTGTTCAATAAGCTACTAGCCGTATCTGGGGCGCCACAAGCAGGCATGCCTGGCTGCTTGTACGTCAACTTTCGCCGCACAATTTGGGGCCGCTCAGCATTTTTGCGCATTCGTTTCATTCAATATTGCAGTGCTGTTATCGCGTCAAGCTGTCACGGTAAGTGTGCGCAATGCTTAGAAATGTGTTCGTGGCCCACAAGCAGGAGACAACGGCAACGTGCAACACACTTCTTACAGGAATTTATACGTTGAGGCGTGTGCAAATATGTTCAGCTCTGCGGTTGCGCTGGTATTCAATTTTTCCATTACTCTGCTGCATATTTCAAACTGATTTTGTTTGCTTGCTTGCATCCCAGCGTTCTTCACACCGTCCACACTTTCCGTTCAAGTGGCTTTTTAGCCAGTCTGCTTTGTACATTTCTCACCAGCACACATATGTATGTACGAGTATGTAAATGTGTTTTCAATACTCTCAGTCTTCCGCTATGGGGCAGAGGCAACTATGTTGTGGAGCACACGTCCACGGCAGTTCATTATGTCGTCCACAAATGCAGCTCTCAATAACATAAACGAACTTTGCAAACGTTATTTGAATGCCATTGGGTGCGAAAAATATGAAAATAATAGATAAATAAGATAATAAAAAATAATGGAAAACATTATTGGGTGTGCACACACAGTTCAAACGAACGTGCCAAAAGTTTACCCAATTCAAGGCAAAATAATACAAAATTTTCTCTGCTTATATAACACCCAAGTCTTGGTGCTACCGAGATGCAATAAATAAGGTCATATTTCTATTAAGTATATTTTAAAAAGAAATGTCTTTATAATGAAAATAATATGTGAAATAAACCAATTTGTGTTTGCAAGTGGAAAGATTAGGACTTATATTTCACAGAGATATAATTTGACCATTATCCATTACTATGCATTGATGCAGAGATGGTCTCATATTCACATTGTATGTATACTCAGATATTTTTTTTAACTGTCGAAACTTGACTCCAGTTTCTTAAGTTCTTTTTAATTCTCAGAATAGTGAGCGAAATTTCAAAAGGCCAATTAAAACAAGAAAGAACTTTAACGTCGACTTATGTACGAGTATATTTCTTATAGTAAAAAATTATATAAAAATTATCTTTATTTCGATTGGTCAGTTTGTATGGCAGCTATAATCAAAATGACAAAATTCTCGGGGTGAAAAAATGAGTATAAAGCTTTAAATCGATATCTAAAAGCGTGAAAGGTTCTTCTTCTTCTTTACTGGCGACACTGCCGTAGCTTTGCGGGGATACCAAATTCAGACATTGCGAGACAGAAACAGTTTCTTTTGGTGCTGCCGAAGGCGGCTTTAAAATCTACGAAGAAGTAGAGTAAATTGATCTTCCTCTCACTGGACTTTTCCAGGATTTTGTGCTTGGTGAAAATCTGTTCGATAGTATTCCCAGATCTAAAGCCACACTGTTCAACCAGCTTGTTGATGATGGGCTTTAATCTTTCACACACTACGCTCGAAAAGACCTTATCTGCGATATTAAGTTTTCTTGTCCAATGGTAATTGGCGCTGATTGCGTGGTCTCCGTTTTTGTGTATAGCGCAGAACAATCCAATCGTCGGGCATGTTTTTATCCGACCTTATCTTACAAAGGAGCTAACCCATATACTTTCTCAGTTCTTCGCCGCCGTATTTGAATACTTCGGGCCGTGATTCATCAGCCGCTGCCGCTTTGTTATTTCTCATGCGGGTATTTGCTATTCGAGCCTCATCATAATCGGGCAAGGGAACATCTATTCAATCGTCATCGATTGGGAAATCGGGTTCGCCATTACCAGATATTTCACTTTCACTGCCGTTCAGCAGGCTGGAGAAGTGTTGTCTCCATAACATTAGCATACAAGATTATGCTCCGGTCTTGAAAGCGGTAGTCACAGCATCTCTACGTAGAATTTTTGATTTCCTTATACTGCTCTCAGAGAGGAGGAGTAGAAAGCCATATCGCTGTCGGTTGTGATAGTATTTTCTTGACGTCGTATCTTCCTTATGTTTGTTTATAGGCGTGCTTTGGTGTACAGAGGCGGGCGGGAGTTAAGGAACGTATTCCTTATAATAGTAACAAACATCAGAACAACCTTTTGTTTCAGTAAACAGAATGCAGAAACAACCTTGAGTTGGAACAATTGAAATGCACTATCACTACAACAAACAATCCTAAACAAACAAGTATCAAAACAACATTGAGTTTGAGTTACAACAACCTTATATTAGAACAAAGGAATTGTATCCAAGCAAGCAATATAAATATATTTAAACAAACCTAAACAAATAATATAATCTGTATCTTAACAAATTAACAGCTAGTAATAAGTAAACATACTAGTTAGTATAAATAGAAGTAAGAGCGATGTAATAAGTTAGTCTTAAGAGTATAAATAAAGAGTACACAAGAGTGCAGCTCAAAATAAATTCTTTTAACTCATTTTTACTAAATGTAAAAATTAACTCGCGCTTGGGCATCGGTATCTTTTCAATTTAGGCACCGGACATTCCGGTGTATGTACTTAAATCATAATCGTTATTTCGTTGGCTATGATCGTCACAAAGACTCCACTGTCTTTCATCCGTGGCTGTGGTTTTATTTTCATCGAAAGTGGTGTTTACGCGGGGGTTCTAAACCCCATGCTACGCTTGTAGTATTCCAATTTACGGTCTGTCAAGTAAGAGCCTGGCTGACTTTACCGATAGTAAATGAAAGACTTCGCTCTAATTCCTTTGTGAGCCGATAGAGGGAAGCTTTGTCCTTGATGCATTGTCAACAAAGGTTCAGTTGTGGTTGATGTTTTGAAAGAGAATCACGTTAAACGTCATGAGTGCTAAGTACGCGTCGCGCTACGAGGTTGTCCACCCGAAAGGTCCCAATATGTCGCAATCAGCAGCTGCTAAATATATAATAAAGTCGAAGGCATTTGTACAGAAGTGGATAAGCGACCACCACCAATAGTTTTGTTCAGCAGACCGTAAAACATGCAATAAAGGTGCATCTTTGGGGCTGCTTCTCAGATCAGGGATTCGGCACTTTGTACCTCTTTACTGACCTAAATGCCGAGAATGATAAAAATCTGCAAAAAGCTTTTACTGCTATCGGCCAAACGATGACTCAGCACAAAAAATGAAGATTGGATTCTGCAGGAGGATAACGATCCTAAAAACCGCAGCAAGCTCTGTACTCAGTGGAAAACTCAATCTGTCATCGTTACATTCGATTGGCCGTCGCAGTCGCCCGATGCAAACCATATTGAAAATGTGTGGCCATATATTAAACAGAAGCTCGTGGAAGACGCATATACACTTTGAAGCAGTTTTCTTACGAAATTCGTCGGATCTGGAGATCTTGCCACTAGAATACGCCGCCAAATTAGTAGAAAGCATGCCTCGGAGATGCCAGGCTATTATAGACGCCGGCAAAATTTCATAATATTAAAGTTGAAAATAAAATTCTGATCCCTTTTCTATTCTATTTAGTCAGTTTATAATTTGTGTGGAAATAAGAAATTGTTAATATCATTTGTGGCGTTATCGTATGATGTAGCTGTACAAAAGCTAATTAAATTAGAGGAAATAAGTGAAATAAAGACTTTGTTTTTTTCTGAACTTTGGGTTGAACGCTCTTGAACTTTTCTCTTACATACTCTCACTCTCTCAAAACTCTATGCTGACACTACCAAAAAAACCACGCCACTAAAAGAAAACAAACCCCATTCCATTTAAAAAATTCCTGAAGCAGCCTTCGAAAAAAGTCCTTGACTTAAAGACATGCTTTGTCTTGCACCGGAATGGCGAAAGTCCTTCAGTCACATAGCAGGTAAATAAATACAGGCATGTGTAAACATACAATTATCTTATTTATGAAAGGCTCAAGGTGTACGCGCACACTCCAAGTGCACATTGGCAAACACGTAGATATACACTAAATTTTAGCCGGGAAATACAATATATCTGCGCGTGTGTGTGTATGTGGGACTCGCGCACGAGTCTATCTACATGGCTTAGCACGTGAGCACGCCAGTTCGGCTAGGCGCATGTAATAGAATCACGTATTAGTTATGAAAAATATTTGATCAACGAAGGGATAAGTCAGCGACATACACAACACAATGCGGAGAGCGCCGTGCGGAAGTTGACGCAGAAGCCACAACAAAACTGTGGGAGTTACTTAAGATGTTATCAGCGCATGCTCGTGTGGAGTAATGACAGGGAAAAAGCCCAACACATTAAAAGCAGGAGCACATGAGCGTGATGCTATGCATACGTACATATGTAAGATATTTCCGATAAGCACGTCTACATTAATAAATGTGAATTCCGCCCGACGTACAAGCAAAATGGCGAAAACTTGTTGTTGGCGCATCTCGATTTTAAATTTTTGCTGGCTTCTTTGTACAATTTTTGTTTGCTGGCAGGCTTCTCTCAGTGACTGGTTAGCCTACTAACTTGCAACAGTTATTTGTTCGAGTCGTTACTCTCCAAAGTGCTGCGAGTCGGAGACAGTAATTACAATTTTGAATAAATCGTCCCGAACTTTTTATATTGAATACTTAAAGGTTGTACTTTCATGCGTTTATTACTTATGATGTGTAGGTTACATACCGATATTGGTATTTTCTATGAGGGTCCTCAATCGGACCTGATTTTATAAGTTTATGAAAGCATTTATAATTAAGCAAATTTGATGATTTAGATTCATGCGCTACTAAAATATTTTCTTTCATAATATTAACTGCTTTCAATTTTTGTATTTTTAATGAAAACCAGAAATAATTTTTCTCAATGAATCCGTCATTTTGCTCATCACAATGTTCCAAGCATATAATTTGGACTGTGAAAGCCGTGGAAATAGTCCATAATACTACCGTAATTGCAGATGTAAATATGTCAGCATGAATATATGCGAAACGCGACTGCTCTGCCGCTCCCCCAATCTCCGGTGCCCCTGCTTGAATCCCAGCCTGCGCTTTGGGATTTGCGTTTCACAAAAATATTAAAGTCGCATTTTTATTGCTCCTCAATTTCTGGGGGATTTAAAACGCGTTTGCGTATAAATTTGCTCTCATAATGAATTCTTGTATGCTAAATGAATTACAAACTCAAATGCAGATACACAAGCGACGCGCCGAGCAAAAATTCATAAATTTGCGAAGTTTTCGTCTTGCATGTGGAATTTCTAATAAATAAGAAATTTACTTTTTATGCGATATTCATGGCGCTCGCCGTAACCCGTAGCGCGTGCGTATTAGAAAGTACACAATGTATAAATCGTAAAGTTGGCAATAATTTAATTTTATCTCTTCGATCGACTGCCAGGCAAATATGACAAGCAATACAATTTAAATACCATAAAATGGCCCTGAAAGACAGCAGCGCATCGAGAGCCAAGCGAGGGAGCCATAAACGACTTGCCACGCACCCACAGCTCCAGTCGCCGCGCTCTGGCAGCATAGTCGTGTGCGCTCTGCGTATTCAAATGCAAATATTTAAGAATTCTACCACATGTGCAACCTTGACAGAAACGCGCTCCGCACACCGCCCCCTCCCACAATGCCAGTCCGCACTCGGATCGCAATCAACAAAGCTGCAACAATGTGTAAAGTGATAAATATAAAAATTCGATATTTACGAGCAACAACAGTGTATTTCCTTGGCATATTCCGTTACGCACCGTCTGCTCGACAGGGTACTTAAGTGTGATTATGTAGCTGCGGGAGGTGTGTGTTGTGTATGTGCCTTAACTACACCGCAGCTTATCTCGCCTTTGATATATTTACACATCAAGGCTGAGGGTATGACATGATCCAGGAGGCGGTTTAGCTGCCAATACGCCCGCAGATGTGCAAACAAAGGATATGGATGTTCAAGGTAGCAAGAAAGCGTTACGCGATTAATTGTGCGGCCTTTAGTATTTGTGTGCGTGTGTGTGTATAGGCTGACTCATGCATTTCGGTCAACGCTTACTGTTTGCTCAGTGCCTTGCAAACTTATATAAAGTCAAAAGCTGCAGTCATGCTGGGGATTAGTAGAAGGGTCGCAAACAAAGGAAACATTCTCAAAAATTCGATCTGAATATTAAATTACTGATGTATGTAATAGAAACTGCCTAAAATTCATCTGAAGGTTGTTCTCCTCAGTGTCTATTATTTATGTATGATTTATAAATAGCTGAGGTCTAATCTATAAGTTTTCTTGTTAAATATCTAGGCAAACTTTGTTTTTGGAATTTTTGAGGCCTCACATCAGGTCGTAGTCACAATCCTTCACCAAAAACCATTTAGGCTTCTTCTATACGCATATATTTTAAATTCTTCCCAATACAGCTTTCGTTGGTATAAGTAAAGACAGAAGAAAATTATTCCGTTATAAGCAAACAAGTACAAATCTACAATATATTTATCGCCCTTCGCACTTTTTCCTTATCTCCCTTTTGCTTATGTAACAACACATTGACTTGTTCTTTTGCTTTCGTACACCTTTCTGCTTCACTTTTCGTCAACTCACCGCCTGCAGACTACTTAGAGGTGTCGATGTGCTCTTTCTGCTTGTGAGTGGAGTTCCGTCGTGTGACAAATGTTGCGTGGCTTAACGAGATTATCTATGGAAGAGGTTATGCGAACGCAAAACGGCACTTAAAGATTTATAAGCTAGCCTGCCTGCCTGCCTGCCGAAACTGGGTGTTGCGTACATATTTAATGCCAAGAATAACTAAAAATTTAGATAAAATGATGGTAATCAGATGCTACAGCCTCCTTGTTGGAATAACAGATTCAAAAGCGTATTACTGCACCCACACGCCTAAATGCTTGTGTGTGTGCGTGTGGCTTTGTGCAGGCGAAGTGTGCGTATAATACGGGGCGTATAAGTAATCTACGCAAAGGGCGCACGAGTTAACTGCCAAAACCGGAAGTATTTAAAAATAGCATAAAATATCCGTGCGCTACGCCCCCTACATTATGTATACATATATATAAGCATTTGGTTGTATATGTATTTCGTTGTAAATATATGAATGTAAAGAGACGTGCGCTTGTGTGCGTGTGGCAGGTGTGCTCGGTGGCAATATTGTGTCGGATGTCGGTATCATGAGATGTTGCTAAACACATTGCGCATATGTAATCACCAAGGCAGGCAGAGACTCGTGTATGCGTGCGTGTGCGGAGCGGAATTCCTTTTAATGCCGGTTGATACCTGCCATTGAGGATGTGCGCGTAGCATTAAATCAGTTTACGGTTTGAATATTTTATACATTTTTATATATTTTTATTTTAAACGGAGAGGAGGTGTGAAATTATAACGATTTACGCAGATTCGCGTAAGCTTTATCAGTTCATTCTTCAGTTTTCGGCTTTGCGTGTGAGTTAGCTGACTTTTCCATGGTCTTTAAGATGTTGCATTGATTTCTCAAGGTCATAGGAGATAATCTTCTACACTGTTTCTTTTATATTCTAAAAGTGAAAGATTTCTTATTATAAAATGGTATATCACTCAATTTCAAGCCTACATTTAATGATAGTTTTGTACCCCTATCAACAGTTGTTGCACAATAACCCTAAAATTTGAAAATTTTGTATAAATTATTTTTGTACCCTGAACATGTCATGTTTGCAAAACCTCAGAAGGAAACGTCGGATACTATAAAAAATACAAGTACTGAAAAAATACTAAGATTTTGTTGATATTTTTAAGATTAATAATTCAAAATCCATGTCGTCCTTCTCAAGGTAATCCCCCTTGGCTAAAATACATTTGTTGCAATGTTTTTTTCAATCCTCTAAACAGTTGTTAAAGTCGATTTCCGCTTCGCGCACACGCCCGCATAACCTAAAATTTCCTTGTTGACAGTTTGGACGTTCGGAACGAATTCGAAGTACACCCCACCTCGATAATCGAAGAAAAATATCAACTTAAACTTGTTTAACAATGTTTTTCGTCTTTGGTTCACCTTTTCCTTGATATTGGGCGGATTTATCGTCGGTATATGGGTCTTTAGCATAGATTCAAGACTTATCGCCAGTAATAATACGTTTATTGATATCCTGGTAGTCGGAAAGTGTTGCTTCACAGACGTTAACGCGTCGAAATTTAGTGATATTGGAACCAATCGTGCTTTCACTTTTCTTAGGTCCAAATGATATTTCAAAATGTCTATGACTATAAATCGTCGATTCTCAAGCACAAAGTTAATATGATCATCAGTTGATGACCGTCCTGGCTGTGGTTTGTGACATTTGGCACAGCTGTCACTGACATTCATACCAAACTAGAAAATAGAAATTTTTTTTTTCAATGAATGGGTCTTACTATTTTTGCCCCCGCTACATATATATAATCAGCTTGATGAACTGTTTCAATTTAGCCACATCAATCTGTACGCTCCCCAACTAGCGGCTCACGCCTATAGGGTTAAGCTGCTATACAAGCTGATCTATAAAAATCAAGTCCTTGTATGGAAAGGTTTGTTTGACAAATGTTTCTTCACTATTATTTGCTGATCTATATAAAATCAATCTGTAGAAAGTTCCTTTAAGAGTTCTTCATTTTACCGTTTATTTGCCCGATTAGCAGCTTAATAAGTCAATTGAAAGAGATATCACTTTAAGTGTTACTTCTTTTGCATATCTATGATTTGAAGTCATGTTTCCGCTTATATTAATCAATGCAATGCTCACACTTTTATTTCAAGTTGATTAGTTTTTTGCAGACGGCAGACGCCCATGAAGTATCGGTTTTTACCCTGAAAACATTGTACAACGTAAACAAGCTTTTATTTATTTTTTATGTATTTTTTCTATTTTTGTTTTCCAATATAAATACATACTAAGTATGTATATAGTACGGCGTACATACCAATACATAATACTAAATATATATGTGCGTACATTCTTAAAAATCTGCGCTTGATCACCTCCAGCACCTGCAAGTACGCTGTCCAAGCGAAAAAGCAATATTCGTAAACAAAAGTTACAAAGAAATAATGGATTTTCATACTTTTGTGATACGAAAAGTGAAACGATTTATTTTCGCAAAAGCCTAAAAGCGTGCTACACGTTATATATCTCTGAAAAAATAAGTTGCAGGTCAGCATACACAACACATACACACCATTGTACGAGTACGTTCATAATATATCCCTGCAATCAAAGAATAAAGCAGTCAGTCAGTCAGGCTTTGGCACTTTTGAAAAGCGAACGGAGTGAACTCATGAATGTAGTCAGACGCGGAGGCTTCAAAAGTGTGTGTGTGTGAGTGAGTGAACTGAAATTTAAAATGCCTTGCAACATCTAACAATTTAGGCTGTTGGGCTGAAATATTTAGTGTGCTGATTTGACTATTGACTGCACAAAAGTGAGGCAGGGCAGCCAAAAATGAAATGAAAAATAGAACCACTTACCCGACAATCCAAGAGCGCTACACAATTTCTCTTTGAACCCAGTTGAAAGAAAATGAAAGAACGATATCTGCCAAAAATTTTAAATTCAACACGAAGGTATTGTTAGAAGCCATTGAATTTTTAAATGCCGATTTTGATCTCACAGTACTTCAGATCCATAGTGATTTTAAAAATATGCTCGAAGTCCAACTGTCAATCATCGTCGAGAAAACAATCTTGGTTGTTCAATTTTCCGGGACACAGTCAGTTGGTGACTTGTGTTCTCTGCAGGGCTAAGGCATTGCCCTCATCGTTATAAGACGAACTGTAGAGTGAATGCTTGTTACATGTGTGCATGTATGTGTGCGTCCAAAGTGAGTTGAGCTCAGTTGAGTTAAGTTGAAATCGGCGTGCACCATTTGTCAGCGTAATAAAATCAAACTGCGTCCGCCCAAAAACACAAAGCCATTGCCGGCAAAGGCAGTGAACCCTTTTAGGTTGGCATTTGCCAAATAAATCGGCACAATTTACATACACATGTGCACTATCAATACATATACAAAGGCATTCAAATATCACATGTGTGAGTGTGCGCCGAAAATTGGCTGCATTTGGTTCAACTGTCTGCACATAGGTACAGGCTCCCGCCCCTCCGCACTTTTCGTTTCTTCGTGGCAGCTTTTTCACACGCCAACACTTCCAAGCATTGATACTCATACGATTTTCTTGTTTCTGTTTTCTGTTTTCTTCTTTGTTTTTGTTTTGGGGGCAATCGTTATTTATGGGTCGGCCGGCAGTTTTACTGCGATATTTGGCAAGCGCAAACTCTCATACACACACACACACACAGGGCTGCGCATTAGATTGCGATGATGTTGCGCCTCTTGTATGGAGTAATTGCAGTCGCCTTTAATGTTTTGAATTTATGTGCCAATTCATGTATTCCGACCTTGTTCCATTCCCAAGCTCGTATGTGTGCCCTATTCTCGTTCCTCACGCTTACTTCGGTGGCTTCGGCATGCAAATTTTTGCGAATGCTTTCGTGTATGTGCTGGCGCTATGTTTCGCCACAAATTTATGCCGCCAATTTTTTATTACTCGCAGATTATTTTTTGATTACCACATTTACTTCCCCGCATATCACCCCAGAAGGCTTCTCCCGAAGCTTCAAACGCTCAACCATGCCCCATCGGATGTTTCAAAGCCCCTGTTGTTATCGTTGCTTTTATTTAGCGGTGTTCTTTTTTTTAATTTTATTGCTCTGCTTGTTTTCGTTTATGCCACCGGCGCTGGTTGCTCATTTTCACCAGACTTGTAAGTAGTATTTCTTCATTTTTCAGCTTGTGGCCGCGTCTTTTATTGAGTGTGTGGCTCCTAGCGCAAATAAAATATATGCTAACATACATACGAACATATTTGCCAGTCAATTCTTAAGTGTTTTGCCCCAAATTGCCAAACAGAATTTTTTCCACCACAAAAAACACCAGCAAACACCCACGATGTTAAGCCTTGGCGGATTTGGCCTGAAATTTACCTAAAACCCGAGTGTGTGTATGTTTGTACACAAGTCTTTGCTTAAAATAGTTTCTAATAATGATCTTAGCAAAGGTAAATATTTGCGGGTTTGTTTAGTGTTTGTGTTGGGGTTATTTAAAAAAATCGATATAAAGCTTTGATCAGCATACATACATACATATATGTTTCAATATTAATCTATTTTATTCCCACAAGTGACTTACAGTTATTACTTTAAAAAGTTTTTACTGATTACACCGGTTAACAAAAAAAATATTTTTTTTTTGGGTTTCTGTTCTCGCTCTTGAATTCTGATTCTAGACATTGAAAAACGCTTAAATATTAATCTTTAGTTCTTTAAGTTTGCTTTGGGCTGATCTACATCGATAAGTATATTTTAATATAGTAATATATTTAATATATCGAAAAATTGCTCTAATTTCTACGAAAGCAAACTTTAACCGGAAAAAAAATTTTCCTTATTTTTGTTATAGGAGAAACTAAAATTTAACATGTAGATGTCAGACCAAAAATCGTGTTGACGGGTGTTATCATTCAAATGCATCCTAAATCTTTTAAATAAAGTTGTCGTCCACTCATACCACTTAAAATGCAAAACTGAGGCTGAAATTTATTTTCAACAAAATATAAGCTGAAAGTTTTCAGAAATGCTGCAAAGTAACCGCAAAACTGCATTTAGTTTAATATTTTCAAAGAGGTATTTTGTTTAGTAAATAGTTAAAAATGGCAAAAAGTAATTTATCGACAACATATTTTGAAACATTTTTGATATTTTTGACTCCATAGCTGATCTCTGAAAGACACTTCCAAAAGTAGGTGTTTGTAGGATTTTCTGCCCAAAATTTTCGGAAATATAAACAAAACAATGTTTTGTTGTGTATGAAAACATGTAATAAACAAGTAAGGAAAAGCTGAGTTCGGGTGCAACCGAACATTTTATACTCTTGCAACTTGCGAGAATTAGAGCCAGCTAAATACCTTCACTTGTAAAAACAGAGAATCGGAATCTATGAAATTGTGTATAAACATATACTCTACATAACTCATATACTGGGTGATTACATCGGCATATGATTTGCTAGAAAAAAGAAAGTACCTGACATAAAATCACCAATCTTATAGAGAAAAGTCTGCCGGATATTCGAAAATTCTAGTAACGGTTATAAGGGGCTGGGTCAAGTTTTCCCGCAAATTGTTTCATTTTAATCACAAAAATACACAGTCATGATTAAAACACGCTCCCCCAATTTCAATGAGATAACTCAATTTTTGGCTGATATATGCAACATGAAGTCACCTGGAAGTTCGAAAATCCTTATATTAGGTATATGGGGGCTCAGGGAAGCATTTCAATTATATATCTCACACATTGGCCGATATTTTCGGTCAACTATAGACACATATTCGGTAGCTAAGGTCTTGAACAGTTTAGGTTGAATTTGGACAATTTTTGGTCAAAAGGTGCCATACTTCAAGGAATTATTACTGCAAAATATTATTCCGTTATATTAATTAATTCTTGATTTGAATAATGAAAAGTGAAATAATCAAGTGGAATTTTAAATTGTGTTATATGGGAAGGACATGGTGTGTTTGTAATCCGATATTGCCTATTTTCACACTGTAATATAGGAATGTTCTTAAAATGGTATGTACTAAATTTAGTCGAAATTGATTTGGTCGGGTCATTGTCTAATTCCACACCGGATCTTTTCATATCAACTCGAAGGTAAATGTGGTGTGAGCGGGGTTGTGCTACAGTTTCATCCATTCTCACATTATCGGTTGAAGTTCTTATAAAATGTGTACTCAGCAAATGTTGTTGATGTAGCTTTAGTAGTTTAGGAGCTATGTACATTAAATATATTAGAGGGTGTGGCCACGCCCACTTTTACAAAATTTTTACCCATAGGTGTCCCATGCTGCTGCAATGCCTTGTGTTAAATTACAGTTTTACATATATCTTGATTTTAGTTATGGCACTATATTAATATGTTTTCGGTTAATGGCGAATTGTGGGCGTGGCAGTGGTGCGATTACGTCCATCTATGAAGTTCCACAGGTTTATCTTAATTTTTACTCAAGTTACAGCTCGCACGGACGGACGGACAGACGAACAGTCAACCGGATTTTAACTTTTCTCGTCAACTTGATCATTTATATATATATATATAACTCTATATTTATCTCGCTTAGTTTTAGCTAATACGGACAATTTGTGAAAAAGTAAACTTCAAAATGGCATAAAAATCAATTGGGTAATTAGTACTCACAGCCCGACGTAAAACATTGTAGAATCGTAAAATTATAAATTTTTACACTTGTTTAAAAAAACTGTTGTTGTTACAATTATCAACGTTATGTTTTCGGTTCTTTATAACTTATAATATTATGAGACTATTTTACACGGACGATACAATGTCCGAAGAATTTTTTTCAGATCGGATCGCAACAGGTTACAGCTGTCATACCATCTGACTTATTATTTTTTTTTTGTCCAGCCTGGGTGAAACCGAAACTATTTTTTTTATTTACTTGACTAGGCTGATGGCAACAAAATTGTATTATTTTCCTTTGTCAGCTTAAGGAGAAAAATTTAATTAATTTGGGGCATTTTAATATCGATTTTTAGTTACATTGTCAAAAGAAATTAATAAATATTTAATTACGTTTTTTTTACCAGAAATTCCTATGAACTTTTTAATACAATCAAGCGATTTTAATTCCGATATAATATAGTGCAGTTTTTGTTGTTGTTTGTGTGCCAAAGTATTTTCATATACCAAATATTTAAAAAATATTGCAAGCAAAATTTTAATCAAAAATGTTCGGAAACTCAACGCAATTTGCAAATTGTGGCTGCTTAAAGCAATTTGTGTGAACATTAGTTCATTTAAAGCGTTGTTTCTGCCATAAATACGCTGGAGTTCCTTTGCTCGGCATTCATGTTTAGGTATGTGCATCATTGCTGCGCATTTAGTGATTTGCCACGCAATTCGATCAATTTTTAAATTCAATTATACGCTTGTTGCTCAGTTCTAGCCGGTTGGCTGTGTGGCTAAGTGAGTGAATGTGTTTTTCCCAGGCGCTGTCCCTCATCGCCGTGTCTGGCTGCTCAGTGCTGATGTTTTTGCGCTTATCTCACAATTTAATTTTACTTCTTCGTCTCTGGATTTGGCTTTCATGGCGCTTTCTTTTTCCAGATTCTCAAACATTCGATTGTATACATATTTGGTAACATGCAAATTTCACTTCACATCACTAGCTGCCAGCCATCGGCTATGAGCGAAAAGAGGGAGAAATTGACAAAATACCAAAACGAGAAAGTCGTTAGGGAAAAGACATTCAAATTTTCCACATCGCCAGCATTCTCACCACGGCGCACCCTCCACAAAACTCAGCGATTTGCAGCTCTTCATGCTCTTTCTATGCCGCTCCAGCGCTTTCATATGCATATAGCCGGTTCGGCTGGCTTTCGTTGCCTTCGGTGGCGATGTTTGTGCGGATGCGGAAGCGGAAGTGATGTGCGTGCATGCGTGACAGCGGCGTCGATTCGGGCCATTCGGAGGCAACTCGCTTGCGCCTCAATAAGTGAGCTTCGATTTGTATACTTTTTTATCATCCATTTCTTTTGCGGATCCGTGCCATTTGTTTGTGTTCGGTTGTAAGAAACAGTGGCGTATGGAAGTTTGTTTCGCTCTTCAATACATTTCGGCACTTTGTTACGATTTTCCTGTTTCTCAGCGGCGCACTCGAGTGATTTGTCGATTGATTTCCGCATCTTTCTTTTAGCAAACAAATGCCAACAAACGAAAGCGGTGGATCTCTTCCTTCGCCGGATTTTACCGGTTGTTTGCTTCATTGCTGCTGCTTTTTATTGTCTTGCACTGATTTTCCTGCGACTTGAACAAGACCCTTGAAATCTTGGCAAACTCTGTCCACTTTTGGACAATCCCCGCAATATCTTGAGTAGTTTTGCTAATTCGAAGAAATTGCTTATGAAGAGCTCCCAATATTTGCCCGTAACGGTAAATCAGCTGAGCAAACAACAAACAAACCGAATTATGTTCGATGCAAATAAGTAAATTCATAACCTCTTAGTGTAGTGCATTTCCATCAATCACCTTCCAACCTGTTGGCCCACATTTTATTTTCTGCTTGCGGCGAATTTCATCTTTTATCTTCTCCCTTTTTGCGAGCATTTCCCTTCTTATTTGTTTACGAAATGCTTTCTTTCTTTCCATTTTATTTGCTTATAATTTATTTGCTAATTTGCCAGATTTCTTGCTGCAGGTTACAAGTAGTTCAGTCCGTTTTGAGAAAGTAAGATATTAGATACGAAGCTTTTTGTTTGCATTAAGAGGTCAAAGGGGTAAAAGTTGCTTACTTTGCAAGAGAAAATTGAAATATTTAAATTGACGATTCTGAAATTTATACAAAATTGATTCACTAGCAGAAATTGTTTACGCTGACGAATTCAAAGGAGGAAGGAATCGCCTGCACAGCTCACAGCAACTGTGTCAACAATCTGTGAGTGGAGTGCCTTGGTTATACTTCATCTGTTTTGTGGCTGCTCGTAGTAGTAGAAGGGACCTCAAAATCGTTGTCGATCCACAAAACTGTGCTCAAAGCAGTTGAATGCATTTTTATTAATTTGTTATAAGAAATTCAAGCATCTCACGACTTTATTTTACTTGCTCTAATCAAAGTCCTAAGTCAATATTCATATTACTCATTTGTGGGTGCATTATTGGCATAATCATACTGATAAAAACATATAAGCTTGAATCCATTTATGCGGCTCCACCGTTCACCGAAGAATCTTTTGTTGAAAATATCAAGAAAAGTCTTCCCTCACTCCACGCTGATTTCAGAAACTGAACTAACTCACACTGTATTTACTATATGTGAATTGTAGGCTTATCTGGTATGTAATAGTATATGAGTGTGAGCAACATGACACAGTTACTTATATATATTTTCACCAGAGGATATGAATGCGCCTATTATCTTAAGTGAATTAAATAGGAAGAACATTTCATCCATTCACACACAAAAGAGGAAACATTATTACAGTCATTATGTCGACGGTAAAGCACATTTGGCAAGCGTTGCTGCAAACTTTCAAATTAATACAGGTACGAAGCAGCAGATACATATGCCCAAGTCTCGGTTTTTACCTGTAAACACATGCAGAGAAGCAGTTATTTACAATCATGTCAGGATGTTTCGAAAATTTATTATAGCGTTTATTCACTCAACAAAAGCAAACTAATAGCCGAGCCGTTGTCGAGCAAGATGCGAAGGGAAAGCACAGGAGGGCACTGAACTAATATGTTAAAACACAAGAAGAGCACTCGAACACACACACACATACACACATGAATATTTATCGTGTAGTGGAATGTAATTTTTCAGTGGAGAGTTACAACTACATGCAGAGAAACGAAGGAACCGTTAGCCGTCAGTTCCGTGGAATAAGTTGGCATAAGTTGGAAAACCAGCTAAAGCGTGCTTGCAGTGACCAGCGAAGAACGCGGTCGCAACCAACAACCGAAGAAGTAGAAAGCTGCAGCGAGCGAAGAAAAACATAATCATGCTGCATATATACGGTATCAGAAGCAGCGCAACTTAACGCAAACAAACTTGCCGCATATATTAGCATTGGCATGCCAGGAAGCAGGCCGGCGCAGCAGCCATATGGCGAAGGCATTAGTTGGCCAATCCTGGCGGAAAATTGTGGTAACTAACAAGTGAGTGTCCGCCGTGGACGTGAAACAGCCGTCGGTTTCACACACACTCTAACAGAAATTGGCGTCTGATGTACATATGAATATACTTATATATGTATATGGAGACGGTATAAATTCGGCCGCCTAAGTGCAGTCGGGAAGAAAACTCCACAATTTATTTCTTAAAAACTGCGGTTATTTTACAACGCTGACGCTCAGCATACATAAGTTGGTTGAGCAATATGCCGTCTTTCGCTTGTACTTTAACTGTGACCCGGGTACAGTGGTTCAAAGCGTAAACGCTTATGTAAATATTTTGCAAAGTTTCATTTGTGTTTTATTATTAATTCAAAACCCTTTTTCACTTTTGATATTGCGGCCAAGGCCACATATTTGATTGCACACTGAATAACTCGGAAAACTTTACTTTAACTTGCAATACTAGAATGCCGTAGTACTTGTAAAGCCTAGTGTAGTATTTTTGATTGCGACTCAAAACTACTTTAAGACCATTGTCAGCTTTAAACTCGAAAATAATGGGTTTCTTTAGACAATATTCTAAGAGATTTTTCCTAAAAGCATATGAAAAACACGAAGCAGTGACATAAAGTTCATCATAGCTTCCAGACACATTTCTTTGGAAATCAAACGGCAATTGATCGACAGATCTCAAGAATTGCCATATTGCAAGTGATTTTGACAAATTTAATAAGATGTGATTAAATTTTACACTCCTCAAGCTACACTTCGCGAACACTTCCGCGTATATACGGGGAACCATAACGGCTGAGTCGAAACCAAGTGATCACAGCAGCGTCATATAAAACACAACCACAAGCGGAACTCGAAGATTTATGTGAACACTTCGCTGAGCACCAGAGAGAGCAATGTGGATGAAAAACATATGAATTTATAGACCCACATAGAAATATATATTTGTGTATGTGTAAAATGGAATAATTGGAGAACATACGTATAGAAGAACCTAAGCAGGGTACACATGGATGGGTGTAATATTGTATGTGCCTGCGGCGTAAAATGGACAGGCATCCGAAAATAATGGCCAAACTATGATGTGCTAGCGTTTGTGCCTCTCCGTGCGGCCAGACTATGTGTGCGGACGGAATCACATACAATGTGCCGCTGTAAGAATCTGGCAGTGTGCCGTAAATTGCAAGCGCACAAAAGCGAGTGAGTGCAAAGGCTGAAGGAAGTGGAATAACAAGACGCTTGCAACTTGAGAAAGTGCTTAATTGCGCATCTAGTTGTAAAGGTGTAGCCTAATTCTCCCTACACTTGGCAACAAAGAGATGAATTGCATGTGTATACTACACACACACACACACATACGTGGCTTGTGTGTGCCTGTGTTGATAGGCTGCCCGGAGTAGTTTATCATGTGAGGCTCATAAATTAAACTTCGTCCGTCTGCCGGTGCTTTTTATTCGTTTATAAGCCCACTATCATTGCCGTTAATATCGATTTTGTTCATTTTTGGCAGCATTGTTGCTGGCACTGCTGCCGCTTAATGTGCTGTTTCGACGTGCTTTTTGTTCGCTTGCTCGCCCGCATTTGCGGCGAAAGTTTTTCATCTCGTTCCATCAAGCTCGGCCAGAAATCAGTTTATTTAATGGCTAATTACAGGAATTTTACGGCAATCTTTGTGTGCGAAAGAGTGCTAAATTACGGCGGGTAGTAAATCTCCACTGCTGCTGTTGTGTTTTATTACATACATACATACATATAGCTAAGTAAGTGAGGATTGCACCGCGACCTAAGGTCTATTGTACCCACACATATGTATGTACATACATGTACTCATATGTGTAAGTATTTATACCGTACTTGTGAACTCTCAGATGTGTGCTGTGCCCAGCGTATCAGGAAAAGTGCGTTATAAAGTGTATCGAAAAGCTTTGAAGTGGGTTGCGGAAAGTTTATAAAGAAGTGGCAAGTTTAACTGTAATATTATAATGCTCGTCGTTATTGTATTTATTAATTTTTATTCTAGTTAACACATTTGAATGGCGTTATTATTATAAACACTTCATTTGCACTTGTACTGGAGATTTTTTTCTATAAAGTAATAGCACTTGGACAGTAAATAGTATCACAATAGTAATCACCGGGTATTTTCTTTTAAATAGTCAATCACTTGTTGCTACTTGTTTGCTTCCTAGTTAACCACAGACCAAAATCATTTATCTAATTGAAGAAGAGTAACCTAACTTAGCCTTTACCAAATAGTTATTAACGGTAAACTTAGAATTTGGTTCTATAAATGTGCAGTTTGTATTACGAGTGACTGGCAAAAATTTCGTTCAGAACTTCTAATAATAACGGAGGCTAATTATGGATTATTCATAAAACTGGAAAGGTAGATTGCATATGCAGTTGATTTCCTCACTTTAAATACAAATTTAGTTTCATTCGAATAAAGTATGACGAAATCTGTGTGAATCCTTAAGAATTATTTTTTCTCAGCACGTTGTCTTCCGGTGTTACTTTCAAGTCTGTGAGTGGTACAAAGCTTTCAAAGACGGCCGAGAGATCGTTGAAGACATGCCTCGTTTTGGATGCCCTTCAACCTTTTCAACTGATGAAAATACGAGTATTAAAAAAGTTAAGGATTTATTGCTTTATGAGTCCGTTCAAATAAGTTTGTTGGATATTTTGAGTATGAAGCGCATTCCTGCTCGACTCGTTTTTTTTTTTTCAAAACAAAAAAAAAGTAACGTAAACAGGTCTTTTTGGACATGCTGATCGTGCGAATTCCGATCCCACATTCATGGTGAGCATTATAACTGCCGATGAGACATGGGTTTATGAGTTTGACAGGTAAACAAGCATCGAAATGGAAGGAAAAAATTTATCTGAAACCAAAGAGAAAACACGCACAAGCCGAACTTAAATAAAGGTGATGCTTACTATTTTTTCAATATTCCTGGTTTGGTGCATCACAAATTTATTCTTGAGGGACAGACGTTCAATAAGAGGTTCTATTCGGCCGTACTGAGGCCGGAATTGTAACAGACCAATTCGTTTATTTTGCCCGATGATAATGCATTCATCGCATTGAGCCACTATTGTGACCGAATTTAAAGCCAAAAACACAATGAATACCATCAATCGAAGAGATAAAACAAAATTCGCTGAAGAAGCTGAAGGCCATCCCAAAAAGTGCTTATGAAAATGATTTCGAAGGCTGGTTTGTATATTTTTAAGTGCACATGCCTTATATGAAGCATGTTCTCATACTTGTAGAAGCGTGAAATAAATAATTGCGTGTAATTTTATTTCCAAAAGAACAAGTGTTGAGGAAAGTTTAGCCTTTTCCTTTGATATCTGACACAGCTTTTCTATTTTCATATATATTTTATGCTGTTAAAGTAAACTTATTCCCAACAGTTGTAAATAAAATACATAAATGTGCATAATGGAAAATTTTTATTTGCTCAACATGGAATCAAGTACCTTCAGGAGATTCAAAGCTGGTATAAATTAAGCAACTTTGGGAAATTAAGAATTGGTAAGAGCAGTTATTTATATTGTTTTTTTTCAATATTTGAATATCTCTTAATAGAGGAAGGTCTATGTGCTCCTTCCTGCACTCTTTCATGCCTTCTCCTCCTGCATATCATTTGTATGCAGTGCAACGTAAATAATAATTTGTTTTAAACTACATAAAATAATTGCCTTGGAGCTGTTACAATTTCCTAATATGAATATCTATTTCTCTTTTTGTAATTTTCCTACATAAAAATATCTACCTTTTTGCAATTTTCTAAATGCGAATTTTTATTTCTTTGCAGGTAATATGAAACTATTGAAATTTTCCACAGTAACTAAATTGGAGATGAGCAAATGTGAAAATTTAATTGCTTTATTTCATTTAAGGTGATTTTAAAATAGTAACCAAATACTCCCCGGAAAAGAGATAAAAACCGAATATAAAACTGCATTCCAAAAATAAAAAGAAATAACTGAATAAAATTGTAAGTAAAATTTTTTTAACAAAACCACTACGCAAGATATTGAATTACATAATCATGCTCAATTAAGCACGAGTATCAGAGAAGCGATTGTTCTTTTTGGCATTTCGGTGCTGGTAGCTCAAGCCATGCTTGCCTTGTTGCTTCGCACTTTGGGCGCCGTGCACTGCCGGCAAAGCGTTTAAATTAAGATATTGTTTCATCCATCAGCGTGTTGACGTCGCGTACGCGCAGCCTGCCAACTCAAGTTTCAACTTAACTCTTGCGTAACTGAGTAAAGCAGCGAAAGTAAAACGAAATAAAAGCGCAAGTCAAATATAAAGTCAGCGGGGTAATGAAGTAAGGCATTCAATGAGTTTCAAGTGGTGGGTGGTGGGAATGGCACGGAGAGCGGCATTGCAAAATAAATAACAGCCGCGTCTTAAGGCGGGCTGGCTGCAACTGAGCTGTCTTGCCTTCAAGTTCCAAGTTCTAAGTTCAATGACTTTGCGAATTTGTCTTAGTGTTTACTCGGCGAATGAGAGGTTGATGTTGGCACTCGCTTTCCAGAAAATACTAGCAGCGCTCCGTCTGCAAGGAAATGCGAGCAGTCCTTACACGGTGTGAGATATTTTTGGTAGGAATGAAAAATAATAAAAAACAATGACTCTGACGCCGAGGCAGTCTCCATTTTTCGCTGCATACACTTTAAATTTTTAATCTATTAAAACATTGTGTGGCAAGCAATGAGTAAAAATAGCCTTTGAAAGCATTTTTCAATTAATAAATATTGGGCAAAGACATTGCCTAGATATTGCTAGATATCTCTCAAAGAAACACAGTTTTAAATAAATCGTAAATAAATGCGAAATGTGGCAGCAGTGAGCATATGGATGTTGCATGTGGCATGCATGTGCAAGCCTCAGATTAGCTTAATTGAGTGCTTTTGATAAACCAAATTAATTTAGTATATTAAAGTCTACCACCAATCATTTAAAATATCAGTGTATGCACGAGTATAATAGAGCGCAACAACAACAAATTGTCTCGAAGTAAAAACTATTAGAAGCAACAAAATATTAATATTGAAATATGCAACAACCAAATACGCAGGCTGCTATTTAATAACTAGCACTTGGCGCAGAGCTTTTGTTGTTGGCTGCTATCTGCAGCTATGAGCTTCTATTAGGGATATTTTGGTATAATTATTTGTGAGCTGTTTAAGTTCAGAATTTTACATACTTTGATAGCACAACACAAGAAGGGACAACAGGTGTCAACGAGAGACTTATGTATGTGGTGGTGCGGTGGCGTTAGAAAGCGCTGAATAACCATAATTCAACTATAATAAACTGCCACTTGCGAAGCGAAGAGAGAAGAGTTATGTATCTCATTCTAAAGCGTTTTGAAAATTGTTGTGAAAAACAAGTCCAGTTTCTTTTTTCGTGCTTCCTTATTTAGCTCAGAAATATGAGCTCAACCCTCGTATCACACGAAATGCCAAATATACGAAAGCCTTTCAATAATCAAATAAATGCATTTGTTCTTGTTAAGGCGACTACATTCATATATAAATAACTTGAGCTTTGTGCACAAATCTTTACTTAGTCGGCTAAAATATCTCTTTACAGTTATCACATATAAGCTGTGAAATCAAAAACTTAATTTTGATTGTGTGAATCCAACCCCAAATATTTAATTTCGAAGAGAGTTTAATTAGAAAATTGCAAGTTCATATTTGCTTGTGCAATCTCAGTTACACTTTAACCAAATAAACAAATAAACTTATGTAAGTCCACTTATGCACATATATTATATATATTTATATATATTAGATATATTTGTATACATAAGTACTTGCGTAGAGTCTAAGGCTTGCTCGAATTGGTTCTTTGCTGCATTCTGAAGAAATTTAATGATGAGCAAATGAATTTAAATTCTCAAACTTTTGAAGCCAGTTAAAAGCTTTTTGCCACATCATATCAGATTGTCAATATTATTCAATATACACAAAAGTATCGACTTATTTGAATTTTAGTTTAATACGATAACAAATAATGCGATGCAGATCGGCCATATTGATTCAAGATATTCACATAAACTGAGCAGAGAGAAGGAGCAGAGAGAGGGTGCAGACAATTCAAAATTTTACTGAATAAACTTCACTTGGCTTAACATTTCCCATTTCTCTTTAGCAATATTTTTTGCTATTGAAAGAGCTACACTTTATGCGTAGAGCCGTGAAATGAGTAGGTACTGGCTAGTTGAAGGTGTAAATATTGAGTAGTCTAAAATGTCCTTTCGTGTTTTGCCAATATTTGTCGTTGCAGTCGTATATCTCCAGTGCTACCAACCATATTGTGTCATACCATATAGTGTTAGAAAAGGTATATTCGGGGAAGTTGAAAAAAGTTACAGCTGTTCAAAAATGTGTGAAAATAATGAAGAAATTCGATATATTTCAAAATTTTTGTATAAAAAGGGAAGAATGCTATGCAAGCCACCAATAAAATTTGTAAAGTTTACAAAGACGATGTTGTATCAGTTCGTGTAGCACAACAATGGTTCGCTTGCTTCCGTTCTGGAAATTTCGATGTGAAAGATGCACCTCGCTCTGGTCAACCTATCGTTGAAAAAGTCGATGAAATTATGGAAAGGATTGATCAGGACTGCCAAATAAGCAGCGATGACATCGCCAAGAAACCTAATCTTCATCAACAAACGATTTTGAAGCATTTAAAAGAGGCGGGTCTAGAAAAGAAGCTCGATGTTTGCGTACCATATGAATTGTCTGTGAAAAATTTAATGGCCCGAATTAATATCTGCGAACCATTTCTAAAACGACTGGTAACAGGAGATAAAAAGTGAATCAAATAAGACAATAATTTGCGAAAAAGATCATAGTCCAAGCGCGGTGAAGCTCAACAGTAGGTCGTAAAGCCAGAATTGACTCCTCGAACGGTTATGCTGAGTTTTTAGTGGGATTGGAAAGAAGTCCTCCACTAAGAGCTGCTCCAGTCTGGTCGAACGATTGATTCTACATTTTACTGTCAACAGCAAATGAGATTGAACAAGTAAACGAAAAAATGGCCCGAACTGATCAACAGAAAGGGCTTCGTCCCATTTTTGATAACTCTGCAAAAACCAGGAAAGCATGACTGCAAAGTTTTGATGCATCCACCATATAGCCGTGACCTTGCACCATCAGACCACCATCTACCATCGGTCAATGACGAACTCCATTAATAGAGTAAAGTTGTCTTCAAGAAAAGCCTGTAAAAATTACTTATCGCATTTTTTCGCCGAAAAAGCGGAAAAGTTTTACATTGATGGAAAAATGTTTCTAGCGTAAAAATGGCTAGAAAAAATGAAAAATTGTTGTACTGCGGAAGAGTTTCGAAACTTAGAGTGTTCCGACTAAGAGCCATAAAGGCAATTTCTAATAATAATTCGCTTGTTCAAATGCTATCCCATGAACATAAACTTGAAAGGAATGTCCCTCGGGACTCGTAAAGTTTTCTTGAAATTTTTAGAAAAATCGCTTTCTGGGTTTATATGTTACCCAGACAAATACACCAACTTACATTAAAATTTATTAAGTTTAAGGCAGCGTGTTAACGACATCACAATAAGGAAATTATTATTTTTTACTCTATGGAAAAAATATCAAATCCGGCACAAGTGTAGGAAAAAACTTAAATTAGTTAGTAAATATTTTCTTTGATGTCACACACACGCGATGGCCATTCCACTCGCACACACACTTCGGCGCTAACCAACACATTAGCGCCTTCTCGCCTTTACGCTGCACGGCACAGCGTTTCTGCGCTTCGCTCTGCACTATTCGGCATAATTTGAGCGTGGCGCGGAGCGGAGACGGAGGCGGAAATTTCATAGCCGCAGAAAGCTGCGCGCACGTAAATTGCAATAGTGCGTTGTCGTTGCCGTTGCCGTAGTCGTTGTTGTTGCTGAAATTTGTGCGAAAGGCAAAACTTTGTTGCCGGCGTTAACGCCCGTCACCGCAGAATGCAAACGCGTAAACTTTATCATAAAATTTAATGCCGTTCTGCGCCAGAAGATGTCACTCTCGTGTTAAATTTCTCGCGGCCGCTTTTGGTCCGTGAATTCCAAGCATATAAACTTTCCTTAAACATTTGACAGTGTTTGTTAGCACATATACATATGTATTAGTGTGTGTGTGTGTTTAGGTACGCGTTGGCAAATCCTTGAATCTTGTGCGTAACATGAAAAAAGCAAAAAGTGGCAAGTTATAATTAAGTTATGAAAATCTAATTTACAACGCAAACATTTTGTCTGCCGCGCTGTTCAAAATTTGCGCTCGAGAAATGTAGGCGTGTGCGCCTGTGTGGCGATATGGTTGCTTTGTGGTTAGTGCTTCAGCGTAGTTGGCGGTAGGGTCGATTCCTATGTGTGTGTGTGTCAACTGGAGAAGAGGCGCGCTCGAGAGCTGAGTTGTGCGCACATTAGTATTTCCAAATTAATTAAAATTAAACAAATTTTATTTTTGGAATTACACACTCTTCTTGTTGAAAATAATGTAAATTTTTGGGTAAATATTGCCTTTTTCCCCAAAGCAAATTATACATGCACGTCTATAAAGCTTAGTAAAAACTAGTTGGCATGATTGGATTTGAACAGAGTAGTGGGCTAACTATTCAAGTTGACAGAAGCTTTCAATACATACATATGTACTTGATGTGGCTGTTATGTCCTCAATCAATCCTTATTGTGATTACTTCACTTTAAGGGTAAAAATGAACATCATCATAATATGGACAACAACTAAAAAGTAACTTTCGTGTTAAAGGGACGGCATAACCGACTTAAGGTGGGGTTAGGATTTGAAGGTAAAAGAAAAATTTTTTTGTTAATTTTTATTTATATAATTTGACTAATTTTTCTTGGTTTTTGTTTTCGGATAATTTCCTGCAGTTATGTTACCGCAATTTCTTTATTTTTTCTCAAGACGTTCTAGGGGAAGCACTGTTAATGGCTTATTTTTCAATACTTTTTCATGAAAATATTACCCCATATAGTGAAAATGTACTCAATAATGTACAAAAGATCCGATTAAATTTTCTCAATCTTTATTTAAAAAATAAATTCACAAAGAAGTCGTTTTTTTTACCTCGAAACCCTAAGGGAAGAAGCCTGTTGAAGTAATTCGATCACACAAATATTTAACTTTGGTTGTTTATTACTAATATTTCAAAAGTACCAGGTAAATTTAAAAGCTCTGAGGTGAACGTTTAAATTAACCCTCGCTTAAACGTATTTTCACTTTTACTGAAAAGGAACATCCTTATGAAGCATACTGATAGATGTTCCAACAAAATTTAAGCTATTGGCGTTGACAAATTGACATCATAATTACTCTTCAAGGAATTCACCATGACTAACTCAGTATTTTAAAAGTTATTGGGTATGACCTGGACAAAATTCACGGTAAAGTTCCGATTACACTACCGGTCTTAGGTTAGACACACCAACGTGTTTTTTAAAAACATTTTTATTTTTATAACCATGCTTGTTATTATTTTCCAAAATGTTTTTTTTTTTATCAAAGTTCGATACTTGTCCGAAATATTTGCTCACAGTTGGTCTTCGTGCGTTCTCAATTAGTCATTGAAATAATCGCACTTTACATTTTTTTGTCTTGTGTAAGTACATAAGTGCAGTTTTCTCTCTTGAGACTGCACTAAAAATAAACAAATAAATTGTTTTTGAGCAACTTTTAAAAGAGAAATGGGAAAAGCTACTATTCTGAGGTTATTAAAATGCAAAAGAGCATACTTGTTCATTTCCAAGGACTATCCAATTCAAACATTGCACAACAGATAAAACAATGTTAAACGTTGATAGATAACACTTTAAAGGAAAAAACGCTATCTGAACAATCAGTACGCAAAATTGTTAGAATTGCTTCAAATTCGACTAAGTCTGCAGCTAAGAGTAAGTAATTAGCCGGATTAAAAGCTGGCCTTTCACCTGTTCATCGTAGAATCATAAACGCAGAACTTCAAAGGCGTATAAAAATCAAGAAAAAAACACTCTCCGAATGAACTACGCAAAGACAAAGGCTTAGATTAGCGAAAGAATACATGACGTGGTCTGTTCAATCTAACACTCAACTAACTGATTGGCGTTCAGTTGTCTTTACTGATGAAAAACGTTTTAATTTAAGTGGCACTTTATTATCAGCCTATAAATCGTGAGATGAGCTAAGTCGCCACCACCGCCGAGAAAGTGGAGTCATGGAGTGGGGTGCCATCACGATCGATTCAAAATATTGTTGGAGTCCGTATTTCCAAAATTAAGTGATCTCTTTGAACTAATTTCTTGACTTTTTCAGTGAGACAATGCTCTTATTCATAGCGCTCGAGTAGTAAAGTCGTTTATTTCGAGTCAAAATGATAATATCATGTACTGGCCACCATATTCTCCAGATCTTAACGTAATTGAAAATAACTTGGACTGGCTAACATGGAAGGTATACGAAAGAGAAAAGCAACACAAAGTTAAAGAAACATTAAATGCAGCTTTTAAACTTGCTTGGGGCGAGATTTCCTTGTGCTACATAGATTCCCTGTGTCATTCTATGAAGGGTATATGAAGTTATCACTAACAAAGGAGGCATTACTCATTACAGAAATATGAATTTATTAAAACAATTACAATGCAAGTAACATGCGGCTAATCTAATGACCAGCGGTGTATAAAATCAGACACTAAGAATTAAATATGTTTATTCTTGACAAAAAAATGACGATATTAAAATATAATATTTTTTTTTTCATCATTATTATTTTCGTATTAATTACATGGTTCACTTTACTGTAGAAGATTACTTGTTGAAATATCATATTGGCTCACATGACATACTCACAAATCGAATGTTAAATAAAACTTTAGATAATAATTGAGTCCCGCCATGGAAACCCATTTGGTAATGCCTGAATTCATTTGGAATAATCCTCATCAAGCAAACAAAAAACTAAAAAAACAAAAAAAAAGTCGGTTGAATAATAAATAATGTAATCTGCAAAAAATGTTTCACACTGATGTGCAGATGTGCATGCAGGCAGCGATGTGCTCGAAACACATGTTGGGGCAATCACTAATCGCATTGGCGAAAATCGAAACTTTTGCAATTGCAAATCAAATCGAAAATCAAATTACCAGCATCAGTTTAGCGTTTATTTCGTTGTTCGCTCAAATGCATGTAAATATCAGAGTTTTAAATCAAAGGCCACTCAACTACACATGTGTTTATATATGTAAATATGTATATGCTGGCATATAGATGCATTTAAAGTTTAATGGCAGCAGTTTACTGTGCGACCTTACTAAGCGCCCCCTGCCTGCCCACCAACTACACGGCCGCATGTGAGCGGCGTGCAAGCGCAGTCCACGTTGTGGCAAACGAAACATTTAGGTTCAATTAATTTAATCCCCGCGAAGCTCTGGTGGATTTTACAGTATTCCTTTGGTGCAACCGGCAGACGCCCGACACACTTGCCATCGGCCGATGCCGATTCATGGTGCAAAAAGTATTGGATAAAAGAGCCCGAGGGCTAGGAATGTAACTCGTTTTTAATTGAAATCTCTGCATAAAATCAATTTGCCACGCTTCCATCTCCTCCAAAAAAATAGTGCCGAACAGAGAAGTGTGGAATATTGAAACTAGAGTTTTGGAATAAATTTCACTTATCTTTTCGCTTATGTAATTTATGGAAAAAATAATTACATAACTAATTAGCTAAAGCGCGTCATAATATTCTTCAAAGCAAATGTCCACGCGCCTTCACGGCTCCCGGCATGCAATAGAATTGAGCGGAAGCGAGAGGAAAGGAAAGTTAAAGTAAAGTTTGCGTAAGAAGACGAAGCTGTGTGTCGGCTGCGTAGCATTAGGTTTCGCTCTTCTCAGTATTTTTAATTAACCCTTTCATTTTGAGGTCGCTTTTCTTATTATTTCGCAAATTGCAACTTCCTGTTGTGCAGCCTTTCTTTTGCATTCCGGCAGCTTCCCGGCGCTCGTTATTGCTGTTGTTGTTGCTCTTCAAAGGGCACTTTGTTACATCAAACAGATGCGCCACAAGTCGCTAGCGCCAGGGCCAGTGCCGAGCGCGGTAGGGCGGATAGTAGGTCAGCAAATACGAGCTCAGAAGTTTACAATCTGCTCGTTGTGTGTGTGTGTGTGTGTGCTGGTCTGGTTTATTTTGCTTTGCTGATAAGTTCTTTCCAGTGGATCCCATGACATCGCTGCGTAACTCGACAGCGCTTGTTGCCACGGTGTGCTCGATTTTCCACGGCATAACATTACCTTAGCTAAGACGGCCGTTAGCGAAACAAACAACAATAGCAAGTAAAAGAAGCAGTATGCAACCTTATTTTCCGGTCGAATCGTGGTGACTGCTTTAACTTCCATTTCTGCAAGGCGCGGTTGGCTGCTTTTCCCTCTAAATTCGCTGCTGTCGCGTTTTAAAAGGAAGATGTCTCCTGCGTTCTCCCTTTTTCATGGGAAGCTGAAGTAGCTGTGTTATGAACTTTATCGCGAAGTGTTGGCCATCTTTATCGGCGCCGACCCCCCATTCCTCCGTGTGTATTTTAAAGCTTTTATATAATTTAGCTCTGTTTGTTTTAAGCTTAGTTGCATCAATTTGCATCTTCCTGCAATTAAGTCAGTTTCTCATGCAAATAGAGCTAAGCGCTTGCGGCTGTGTGACATCGCAAATCTGCTGAGCTTTGTTTCGTTTGAAATATTTTGCTGAAGGTTTTTTAAGTATTTAAAGAGTAGCTGCTATTTATTGAAGTCAGAAGTGGATAGCCGCGTTGCACTATTCAACCAGTTCGACTATGAAGAATTTTGGCTTAGCTTTTTTTGGGTCACATTTCTTTTATTTTTTAAGGAAAAAATATTGGTATAGGTTTGTATTTTGTTTTGTTTCCCACAGGGCTATTACTTTTAAAAAGTTTTCAAGTAAAATTAGAGCTCATTTTGTATATCAATAATCATCGAGAGAGCCTTTTTAGATATTATGGGAAGTAGCAAAGTTAGAAATGAATTTAGAACAGTCGAAATGGATACCTGCTGGTGAAGACTACCTACAACCAAGTCATTATTTCAAATAATTACTGCTTCTTATTAAAGTTTTGAACCATTTACATATTTCTACAGGCGTCAAGTTTACTTACGTCACTGAGTAAGTAGGCAAAGGTCAAATGTATGCGACACGTGTAAATTTTTCCCAAATAGCTTCACTTTCACCATAAGTTCGATCGAAAGTGCAAGTGAAGTCTCTTTGCGCAGCTGTCCGGCGAGTCGGCTTACTTGTAATGCCACCTATGTCATTATTCAACCCTGTCATCATATGTGTCAACCATTTATCAAAAGACACGCACTTTAATAACATACAACTTTATAATTGTGTGGGGGGTTATTGCCTATACTTAGACACGGAGACACGGAGAAGCCTGAAAAATTGAATAATATTTACGCATTTTCACGACAACACTTATGCCCAGCACACATACAGGCCAACAATATTCAAATGGGCTTATACCATTTCACACACGCTGTGGACTGGCCCAGGTCCATAATTAAATGGAATCACAACCATCAGCACCACCAAAATAAATTACACTGTAATTTCCTCCATATTCAAATGAGTGTGCATAAATATTAGTTTCCAGACAGAATTTCTCACAAAATATTAATTCATAACAATGTAGAAGACTTGCTTCGTATGCGTGTGTGTGTGTGCGTGTGTGCAGCATATGAACACACCCAAGTCATTAAGTCTGATACATGCCTGCAACCACTTTGCCCATTCATTAACCGCTGAATTTACGCCGCTGGCCCTTGGAGATATGGCGACGCCTAACTGTTTGTTGCTGTGGATGTGTCTGTGTGTGTATGACCGTTAGGCATTAGCCCCCATGAGATTGCTTCACAAAATTAATGCAAACAAATTATGAGTACATGTGACAAGGTGTTTAAGTACACATATAACAGTGTGTATGTATGTATGTGTGTGTGTGGGTATGTTTGCAACAAATCGCAGACGCTACGTTGGCGCACTGTCAAAGCGTAAAAATATACCGCACTTGAGCACGCAGACGAAAAAGCCATACAAACGCACCAATTCTTCGCCTTGGCGCACACACACATACATATATTGCGAAATTGGCTACCATATTGACGGCATCTGGCCACGAACTCTGCGCCCCGCCGCCCTAACAACCACCTCAAATATGAGTGCTTTGGAGGCTAACAGCTGTGGCTGTGCTCGCAGCGCCACTTGTTGGTGGCTGAGGAGGTTGGCTCGGGGTGCTGCCCTCGAGAGACCGTTAACCCCTTTTCATACTTTGTTTACCTTAAATTTGAATTTGTGTGCACGCCTGCGAGAGAAAGAGCTATTAAATTTACATAAAATCAAATGACAATCTCATGCACATGTAGTAGAGCTTTTCAGACAAGGCACACGCACACCCACATAAATGAGGAAAAGTAATGTAAGCAAAGAGTGAAATGTATGTATTAAGAATTTTATGTTTTATTAGTCAACAGCTTTGTTTTTTTTTTATTCTAGCGTATTGAATATAGGTTATGAAAAGAATAGAAAAAGTAAGTATACTCCGAAGTTGATTAATCCCGATAGTCTACGGTTTGGGGTCTTACATTCAACCATTTAACTCATTAAAACCACAGTAGCATGAAGTGAGATGCCTATTAACTATTCAAAACCATCTTTTGAAAGCCAATATATATTAACAACAATTAAAGTCCCTCAAATACTAAAAATCCTATCAACTATTTGAATTCCTAAGTCCATATTACTAGTACACATATGTATACAGAATGGTTTCTCTCTTCAGTCACCTCTCCACTGACCTTGCATTCTCCTTAGTTCTGCTGATTTCACCTGTCAAACAGTCTAGACTGCAAAATATTTCACCGAAGAAGCCAAACGTGTATGCGCACATATCGGACTGAGGTGAATTTAGGTGACAGAAATAGAAAACAACAAAAGCAATTAAAAGCATAATGAGCTAGCAACAAAACAATACGAAAACAAACCGAAACAAAATTGTAATTAAGCTGTAAGTAAACAGCAAATTAAGTATTAATCCCAACGGCACTTAACCAACTCAAATATAATTACAACACATCTATGTATGCGTGCGTACATAAACAGCTACTCAAATCACTCATATAGATGTGTGTGTGTGTGGGTGGTTCGTAGGCGTATAGTGTATGCAGAGCGTGGCATGAAAGCGTTTATTTATAATTTTATATTGATTAAGGAAAGCAATATCAATAAACGCTAATTCACTGGCATGAGGGTCGGGATCCGAATGACTTTGCTACACACTTTGTGGGAAGATTTAAAGCTGTTTATGTAATTGCTCACGTACAAAATTGATTATTGTTTGACATTGATAACAATGCACTTTTTAAAAATTATTTTTGAAAAATTTTTAATTAAATTACAACAATATTTGTATAATGGAAAATTGCAATGGAAAACTTTCGTTTTTGTTGTAGATTAAAAAAGTTTTCTACTCATTTATTTTCTGGGGATCTTACAGTCTACACTTAACGTTGTAATGATTCTTATTTCGTATAATTCTTCGTCCGTGGAATACAGATCAGTGGCTGCTCAGGGCAAAATGCATAAAACGATAATAAGAGAGGAAGTACTCGTAGAATGAATGCAACCTATTTAGATTAACAAAAAATAAAGTGAGAAATTAACATAAGAGAAATAAGTAAAAATTATTATGCCTTAAACGAATCCAGTTGCTAGAAGGAAATGGTTAATATGATGGACAGTGACTTTCGATTTCCTTGGTGTTACTACTAATTGAGCTTGCTATTGGGAATTTCGAGTAGTATCATAGTCGCTCTGAAATTTAAGTGTGTGCCCATGAGTCGTCCATTATTATATAGCTGAATATGAATTGATCCTCTTGGAATATTATATAAGTTTGGGTGACAAAAAACTAAACTTTTATTTCAATTCAAATATATAAAAGTTAATAAGTATGTATCTTCTTTTTTATTTTATAAAATCATAGCTTAACCTAAATTAAATATATTAAATGGCAGTAGCTCATGCATTATTATCCATGTTTTGCCTGGCAACTTGTACTAAATAGACTAGAATTCACTAAGAGCATCGACAAACGGCGGCGTTAAACCGGATTAACTGAATTATGAATTATGAAGATAACTCCGTTGCTAACTCTCATTTAATACTCAAAGTTTTAGAAGTTTGTTGCATTTCCGTTGGCAACATAGCCAATTTTAATCTATTGTGAATGGAAAACAAGCAACAATTGACAGCTGTTTTTCAAATTTTCAATAATAAAACAAAAAGTTTTATGGTATGATGTTATGTTATGATGCAGTTTAAAAAATAACGGTTGAATGTTTACGTAATAAAAAATGGTTTTGTAAAAACTGGTCGGCTAACAACCACATTGTTTATCTTCTATCCATTTTCATTGAAAACATTACAAAAATGACAATCAGCTGTTTACGAGAGTTTCAAACCGCATAGCTGCCGTCTGTTACTACAAATTTCGATTTGATTAAGTGCGCAGTTAATCCGGATTAAGGCTGCCGTCTTCAATGCTTTATGCAAAGAACAATTAGTTTGACAATCGGCTAGTGGCTCGAGTTTTGTCTTATTTGCATCTATTACCTTGGACACGGAATTAGGCACACCAATGCCAAATTGGAACAGCATTTCATCGCCAGTTCAGTTTTATATTATGTAAAGAAGTCTAAAGGTGAGGTGTGTTAAATAAAGCCAAACAAATTTAAACTTTTTATACGCCGGCGACACTTCCCGCAAAGTAATATTTTCTTTAAATTAATACAATATTTAAATGCGCTATGTGTTGTTTTCATTGGTTCGTACTGAATGTGTGTTCAATTCAGATATACTATATACATAGTACATGCAGTTTAAGTAAAATAATAGTTAATAGTGTGGTGTGTTCGTTCAGAGAAGCGAATAACAAAAATCATCGATTTTCACGATTTCAACAGAGCATTATGACATAAGTATACAAATATACAATTTTATTCGTGCTGAATCAATAACGAGGTGAAATTATTATGCATGCTAATTAACAGCTATTATAAATACAGACATAAACTTTAAATGGAAACAACAAGCACGCTTAAAAAGCTGTGGTGCACGCACTTGCTAATGTTTGGCCGAACTTATCACGCTCAAGTTGCTCGGCAAAGAAAACTAACCGAATCATTAAGAGATATGAAAACAAATTTATAGGTTTATACTGTTAGTATCTGTATGAAATCATTATATATATTGGTGAGCATAGTTCTTTCAATTTTTGACTCTAGCACGCACAGCATTCGAACTCAGCTCACGCGATGTAGCAGTCGTGCGCTGAGCTGATGTAGCAAACGCTTCAGTTTTCAACTCGTCATTGGTTATACTTCCATTAATGAGCAGAATCACTGGTCTTATGAGTAATGCGGAGAAAACAACATTTACCGTTGCAATTTCCGTTCACAACTTTTAATTCTATTTAATTGTAGTCTTTATGAAACGAAGGCTTAAACCAAACTCTTTATTGGAACAACGGAAGGCACATGCAAATTAAAATTGAATCAACTAATTGATTTGGTATGCCAGTAATCATTGATTCCCTTTTTGGTGGTAAAATAAATTCATCCTATATGTTTTTAAATTGAAAAGTGATAGCCATAAATTAACTAATAATAGCATTTGGAGTCTGTTCTGAAAGTTCACAAAGCTGCTGAAACTACCATCAAGTATTCAAAAATGTTTTCAGGATCTCTTTGAAAATATTTCAAAAATGCAGAATTTCCATTGTTTGTCTTTCGATGCAAGATTATTCACTATGCGTCAAACATTTCCTAGCACCTTAAACGAATTTGCCCAAAAGTAGTAAATGGAGACATTACACGTGTAAAAATCACTTACACACACATTCATTTTTGTATTCAATCAAGCAAACATTCAATCATTTCTGAGTGAATTACTAGAATGAAACCAAGGAACCATCAAATACATTCATGGAATTTATGGAAATTGCGAAAAAAAGAAGCGCCGTATTGAACATTTTCAAAGAGCAAAAGAAACACCAAATATATACGCATACAACGGAAAGAAACCGAAAGAAATGGAGTGAAGTATTGCGGCATCTCTTTGGCACTGATGTTGCTTTTGTGAATGTTTCGTCGTTATGCCCGTTATTATTATGCTTTATTGCTGTCAAAGCTGTTTCCAGAAAGTCGCCTGGCTGCTCTAATTTTTTTCAGTGACTAAATTTGGTGTTTCTCTTCCTGTTATTTGAGCTCACCTGCCTAAGTTTTTTATGTTTCCCCGCCCTTACACAACTTTTCTCAAAATCATTTTTTTAAGTTTGCTTTTTCCAATGAAATATCGGCAGCTTAGGTAACAAAATATGCAAAAGCGAACCTGAGATGGCGCGAAAGTACAGTTGAAAATGCGAAACAATGAAAACAAACGAAAACAATGAAGGAGAGGCAGCCAAGGTGATTGTGAATGCGAAAGCCAACTTTGATTGCGTGATGAAATGGAATTTAGGAAACTGTGCTTCGCAGTGGCATTTTTATGGCAGCCCGTGTGGCATTGCCTTCAGATTACACGATTTTTTGCAGTCACAACGTCGTAAGATATGCAAATTGAATTTTTATTGAATTGAATTATTTGATATTATTGCCGAAGAGCGGCGAGACTTTTCTAACATTAAAACACTGTCACGAATTTCAACATCACTAAAGGTGTCGCGTCCTCAATGAAAACTTATAATTATAGCAGAAGCAGTGAAGAAGAGGTCAGTAAGTCTGTTCCTAAACAGGCCTAGTGTACGGTGGGTCCAAAAGTCAGTAAACAACTTAAGAAATTTTTGTATTGCTTTATAAAATTATGGAGACTTCAATCATCTTGGATGAAAATATCCTTCATTTTGCCTTCACTTCTTTGTAACTTGTAATATCGCTCGACTAAATCCTGCACTTAAAATTCCTTGCTGTTAAAACAAGTGAAAATTTTTTAGATGTGCCAAAGGTGCCAAAAAGAATATTTTGAGGTATTTCAGTTTCCGAATTGATAAATTTGGTACGATTAAAGAATGATATGCTTAGTTCTGGATGCGTATTTGCAACAAGTGACAAGTAACAAATAATGTTTTTTCTCGTTCTGCATAGTTTCACGTCAGTGAATATGTATGCATATCTATGAGTTAGTATTACGGGGCGTATGAGCAACGTAAATTAAGTTTATAATATTCATTCCCAGACATCTCTTCAAAGCCAACCTGCCACTTTTCGCTGGCGTACAATGCAAACTTTCACTTCCTGCTTATAAGTAGTGACGCCAGCGTAGCAACCACGCTACTCCTCCTCGAATTCGTTATTTTCGTATTTGATATCTCTATCAGCTGTCAAGTGGAGCTAATAAATTTGCCTTGACGCATAAAGTAACCGGAAATTACTGGCATGCAACGTTGATTTGTTCATATTGGCAGCGCCCTGACATATACGCTGCCACACAAATGTCGGCAGCGATTCAAACGAACGAAACAATTGACTTTGAACGCGTTGCCTGCTGTTATTGATATGGCGGCTCTATTAATAGTTAAAGGAAAATATGTTTGTATTAAATGTGTTCTGCGCATACTTTGTAGTTTTATATGCGATTGTGTGTTCTTTTCACCATTTATTTTGATTGGCAGTCATTACATCTATTTTTTACCGTAAGGTCATGTTTAGCTGGTAATACAAATTAGATAAAAGGAATAATATGCTTACATGAAGACAATGGTGCGTTGTAATGACGAGATAGTTTTTGATGGAAACGTAATACTTAGAGAGGCATATTATTTAGCATAATTTTGTAAATGTTCAGAAAGTAGTTACGATATTTTTTGATAGTTTGAGAGATTGGATAGTTTTTTCACAATTCAATGCATTTAAGCACATTATGAAGCTGTGGAAAATTTATACAAGAAATACCTGTTGGTTAAATGAGCTAAAGCTTAGTACATACTATACACACCACAATAAAAACTGACACACCTGAAAACACTACAGGGTCATACCGCATACGATAACAGCACCTTACTCAACATATTTTTTTTTGGAAGATTATCTTTTTCAAATGTTGGCCGCGAATCCAAGTCCATTTTTCGATGACGTTCGAGCGTTTGGACTGGTAATGGCGAATGATACGCGTAATGTTTTGCTCCAAGGCCTGAATTGAAGCGTCATTGTCAATGTAGATTTCAGATTTCACATATATTCACAGAAAAAAATCTAACGGTGTGATATCACACGACTTTGATGGCTAATCAACCGGCCCAAACCGTGAAATTATCTGTTAACCGAATTGTTCTCTCAATAAATCCATTGATTGAAGCGATGTGTGGAAAGTGCCGCTGTCTTGTTGAAAGCAAATGTCATCGAAATCACTAGCCTTAATTTCAGGCATCAAATAGTCGGTTCAGAGCTCTTCGCCCCAAATCCAGCAATTTTTCTTGGAACTTTTTAAGAGCACATTGAGCGAAGTGATGCGGCTTGGGAAGGTCGAACGGCACAAGCTTTATTTTGTACGCTTTCAAATTTAAAAACACCCAACTCTTTTTTACACGATTTCTTTTTACACGGATTTGAAGTTACACGATTGAGAACATTTTTTTTTTGTAAAATTTTTTAATCTACTACGGTTTTTAAATCACTGTCTTGTAACTATGTTTGTTTTATCATACCAGCACCATTGCCGAAATGAACATACATAGTAGTAACGGCGAAATTCCCTTATTCGATAAGTCTTACCTACACACTTTGTTCCCCTGATATTTACATTGCTGAAATGGATATCTCCACCGATGATACCGACTTTAGTGCAGTTCGTCGCAAATAAATATGTTTTCCTTATTTCTATCTAATTTGTCTGTTCTCAGTTCTGGATTAACAGATTTCTTTTGTTTTTTGCTTAATACACCAAATTTTCACCTGTGTGAATTATGTATTTTAAGTCTTTATGCTCAATAAAATGCCATATGAACATACAATTTGTATGCATATCTGATATTTTGTAGTATTCAAAATTTTTTACACGGTTTTTCGATGTAAATATAGTTCTTTATTTAATCTTACACGGTTTTCAGATGACATGGAACGTATCCTCTTTTTTTACACGGTTTTTTTTCTACACGGATTTCTGAGGAACGTATCTACCGTGTAAAAGAAGAGTTAGGTGCACGCAAAATCGGTCCCTACGTCACTCCGAGTTGCTTCGAACGGCGCCGAATCGACTCTCCACGGTCTTCGTGTACACTCTGGTTAAAGTAAGCTGTCAGCAACAAATTGTGATTAAATTATCTGACGCGACTGAACGAAGTATTGATTTTCTTTCGCTCTTTATTAATATAAAATTTAATTTTGATGCGTTTCGCTGTCCAGACAAATTTCCGCTACAAGATATCCTTTAATTTTTATTTTATTTTATTTGGAAGATAAGTGTTCTTTAAATTACTCCATGGCATTTCCTTAGCTCACAGTAAAGTTTAAAATATCCATTGCCGAATGCCAAATGCATTGGCGTCGTGTCACTTTGCCGTCTGCTATTGGCATTGTCAATTTCCGATTGCTGCCATCCAAATGAACATCGAAACGACAAATTGAAGTTATCAATTGGAAGCTGCGACCCGCCGGAAGGTATGCAAAGTTTTATGAAGAATTTACGTTCTCCTCACTCGCTTCGTACACGAATCGCAGAGCGAACGTTCGACACAAGTTGACAACTTGTCTCTGCTCACTGTCAGTTAGTTTGTGCAACATTATCAGCGCATTACTTTTGTAAGTTAAACATGCGCACCCACACACACACACACCACACGACGGCAAATAAAATAATATGACATTGAAATTATTACGATTGTAGCCTGCGGCGTGAACACAGATGACGCCACTCAAAAAAAGAAAAAAAGTATATTAGTGCTCAGTTGGAGGTATTTCAGTGGCCATTTGAAGCAAGTGTCATGAAACGTGACTAAATACCAAATATCTGGCACAGCCCAAAGACCAGCTGCGTCTCACATATACATACATACATATGTATGGACTTGGTACACATAATGCTTTTTTTAATTTGATGAAAAAGTATCAAATATAACGATTGAAAAATGTTAAATAATGGAGAGTACAGTGCAAGTCTCTACTTTAGGTGCAACGGTAATGAAAGTGTCAACTGCGGCAAGGAGCAGTACTCCGAGCATTGCAAATGCCAGCAGCGACACACCGCAGACACGTGTTTGACCTCTGTGATAATATGTGTATGGCATGTTGGCAAAATTGTGTTGCTATTCGGAGAAAAGAGCTTGCCACCTAGCTAAAGTAGCCTTGCACGTTTTCGACAATTGCTTTATTTTTCGACCATAGCATTCACATTTATGTATATTTGCTCAGTCTCCGGCAGTCGTTTTGGAAGCAAGGACACCTTCAGCACTGCGACTGTATCCATACTCGAACACCTTTGCCTTTACCTGCTCGCCCCTCCCCATCTGCCGATCTGCAGCTGTTGCTCATTTCATGCACTTTGCACAATTACATTTGCAGAAATATGTGGTGATCTGCCGACCTTTGTCTGCCAGGCAACGACCAATGGTCAGCAACCGCCATGAGTGAGTAAGTAAGCGATGCATGTGTATTATATATTTCGGAGCTGCTGCGAAGTCAGCAACAACAAGCACTTTGCGGTAGCCTCGAACACTTTCTACATTTCAACAATCTCCACTCACTGATTGCTGTTGCGGTTGTTCGTCCTTTTGACCCTTATTTGTTCTATGTTTTAGTGCTCTTAAGCACCATACACACACGTGGAAACGAACTCTTATACTTGTATGTGTGTGTTGGTATGCAAAGGCAACAGCGTTATATAATATTCGTCTGTATTACTCTGGTCGTTCGCCCTACCAACTATTACTCCTTTGGCTCGTTTGATCCTTTTATTTTCATTTTAAGTTCGCTTTTGTGTCAGTCGTTATTTGGCGTTGCATGTTTGCGGCTTCGGTTCGGTCGGTTGGCGGCTGGGTCGGAGTCAAGCGAAATAATCTCTTTTGTTAAAATTTTTGTACATTGCTACTTTTCTCACTTTCCGTTCACGGATCAGCTATCGTTGACATTTGCTTTGTCAAAAGGTGCCAAAGTGTAAAATTGCATTTCATTGTCTTCGTGTGTGTGTTGCTTTTATGAGACTCGGGATGCATATAATAAGGAATTGGGAAAAATTGGAAAATTTCGTGGCATCATCGGGTATTGCACATTCTTCTCATATCGTGGTCAAGCGGGTGGAAGTGAAGGACTAAATTGCGAAACAATATTTTAATGATTTTTTGCAAGGAGACCACTGGCTGGCGCTACTCAAACAAAAACAATATTAATAATTATATTTCTTTTCAAAAGACTTTTTTCATGAGACAAATGTATTACGAGTTCTTTTGTACCGAAAAAAGGCTTATGGGTTGATTATATAGCAAAAAAATTGTATAACTTTGCAACAATGCGCTCTGCATTGACTTCAAGGGTATGCTTCTTAAATACTCTTGCAACATGTTGCAGCAGAGTATAAATAGAGATATCTTGAGAAAATTTTTCACGTATTCCCTGGCAAATACTAAGGACGAGTTTGGCCGCGGACACGCCCACAAATTTTCATTATGCGAAAATACATGAAGTGTCATAACTAAGTACTTAATTAAGATATAGAAGATTTTATACAGGTGATGCGTAGCAAAGGGTGCCTGTGGGCTACAACAACAAGTTTAATGCATATGTATTCCAAACCATTTGAACCACATAACCCAAAGCTTTATAGAAGTAGGTGTCCAAAGTGGAAGATAGGCGTAGCACTGCCCTTTTTTTTAGGAGAAATCATATATTTCGAATAAATCGGCATGCAACATTCTTATTCATTTTCATTGCCCAGATCTTTCTCTAAGTGGTGTTTTCAAGGAAGCGAAGGTCTCCCTCTTCCTCTGATTCCCCCGGAGAGAACTGCGTCGAATACTTTCAGAGCTGGAGTGTTTTCGGTCATTGAATGACGTGGCCTAGCCCCCGTAGCTGCTGTCTTTTAATTCGCTTGATTGATTTGAATTTTGTCAATGTCGTCGTATATCTCATATAGCTCATCTTCCGCAAAATCTATCTCTCGAACACTTTCCAGGCCGTTTAATCAGATGCCCATGCCTCCGACAGGAATGATGAGGAATATGTAGAGTTTGGTCTTTATTCGTCGAGATAGGACTTTACTTTTCAATTGCCAGCTCAGTTAAAAAGTAGCGCCTATTGGCAAAAGTGATTCTTTTTATTTCAAAGTTGATAATACTGTTGGTATTGATGCTGGTTCCAAGATAGATGAAATTATCTACGACTTCGACTGTCAATAGCGACGTGGGAGCCTAGTCGCGAGTCTTTGTTTGATAAAAGCA
Organism: Bactrocera correcta; assembly: GCA_027475135.1. Classification (NCBI taxonomy): domain Eukaryota; kingdom Metazoa; phylum Arthropoda; class Insecta; order Diptera; family Tephritidae; genus Bactrocera; species Bactrocera correcta. Next base: position 107,502,124 of record CM050323.1, read on the forward strand.
GAACTATCGGCGCGGTTGTTGAGGTCAATGTTATCAATATCGTCGGGGTATGGCTGCAGCTGTACACTCTTATAGAAGGTAGTTCTAGAGCTCGAATTACATTCCTATGCCAGAGTAGGGAAAAAGCCGAATTTGAACTACAACCACGCCTACTTTCCTTATAACATAATTTCACATTCTATTTGATTCTTTCACTATCCAGTATACAAATCAAGAAGCAGTTAAGATAACAAGATAAAACATTGAATCGTGCTTTTGTAGTACTGTTTAAAATATTAATCGGGTCAACACTTTCCTTAGCCTTCACCTAAAATGAAGATTTTCTAACTACTGAACGACTTTATACCATAAATATCGGTCAATAAGTTAGTCTTCTGAAATGAATTCAAATTCATATGAATAAGAAGCATCAGGTACCGGATGGTATTATCCCGGCTTTAATCTTTACAAGTTGCAACAGCTTTAAGTGTTCGGTTATAGCTGAACTTAGCCCTTCCTTACTTTTTGCTTGTTAAGATTATGGATTGAGAATTGATATGACTCTCGATGTGGTCCCAGTGATTGAAGTCAAGTGTAGTAGTCTGTGCACGTCTATTTATTGTTACTCATTCAGGTGCTTATTCTAAGAACTTCTTCTCGAGTACTTCGTTAGAAAACCAAGTCTGACGTTGTACCGCTCTCAAGTAGATGTGCTATAAATAGATGCGCCCCACTTTTGTGTTCCCAAGACACCTTATGCCGGCGAGTAATGGTTTATTCATTGTTCCCTTTTCACCGAACTTCTGCGCCTGCTTTCTTATTGAGGAAGTTGTTATTTCGATGTGGGTGAGATGAAAGTATGTTTACCAAAAGTCAAAATCTTAGAATCATTAATGCTTTCTTAAGCATCATCAACCGAAATTTTATAAGAAAAAAGGAAGGAAGCCATATTTTGTTTTGTCTTTTTTATTTGTTTACTTTTCTTGCTCCTTTTCACACATAAATATTTTGTGTAAAATTGTTCGCATTCATCTGGTCTATCACCTCATACGTTTTGTCGTCACACTTCCTAGACTTTTTTGCCACCAAAAATATAAGAATTATTATATGTGCTTACGTCACACGTATGAGAACACGCACGATATATGGACGGGTATATTTGTGCGTATTTCGCCTCTGATTGCTCTGAATGTTCATCATTTTTCTTTTGCTTGATTTTGTCCTGAACCATTTCAGTGATTTCTCTTTGGGCAAAGCGTTCACTGTGTACCGGAATTGATTTTCAGGTTTCTACTACGTTCCCTGTAGCGAAGTCAGTTCTATGAACGTTTAAACCGTTTTAATTACCCGAAATCGAAAATCGTTCGTAAACGAGAAAATATTATAAAAATGGAGACAAGTGAAGCAGAGTTATATCACATCTATTTATTCGCAATCGCGTATAACGGTATCGGTGCTTTTTTAACTGATCGGTATGCAGTTCCAACAGGGCAGACGAGAGCGCTCGGGCAAACATAGACATCGCAAATTATGTTAATTTTATCGCTGGCATTGCCATTTTCGTTGCTGTCTGCTGCTGGCAAGTGGGCTTATTCTAACGAAAAGCAGATATTCACCTGGAGTAGGTGTTGCACGCCCCGTCCATATATTTGCTCCACAGCTGGCCGAGACACGAGCACTCAGCCGGCGCTGCGTTCCAGATTTTTGGCAGTCATCTCTACACACTGCGCACAGATATCTGTGTATGATACACGCCTCGGAGCATAAACACCAACACACTCGCATGTGCACAAGTATGCGCACATCAATTTTCATTTGAGCTCTGGTGAGTGTATGTGTCTGCATTTAACCGCAAGTACACCCGAGATGAAAAGCGGCAGTTTTGTGCACTTTTACTGTGGGTAATAAATTAAACCGCAGGGCGTTGGAGCTCACATGCCATTCACGGCATGTCCTTGTACCGTGCAACTGCACACCCACGACCACGCGGCCACACACCTTCTTAAACTCGCATTTACTCACGAAGATCTACGACTTCGTGTTTTAGATTTCGCACGTGTAAGGCAATTGTCAAAATTGCGCCAACACGCAGTGTATTATGGTGGACTCGTGCCCCGGCGATGGGGTGGTGGTATATTAAATGCGGATTTTATGGAAATTGAATTTATTAAAGATTGTCTTTGATGGTGATATAACATAAATACACACACATATACACACGTAAGTACATGAGTGTACAAGCGAATGAATAATTACCGCAATTTTTATCGAGTTAGCATTATTTATTAACGACTGCCGTAAGTGAAGACAAAGCTTGCGTAACTAGGCATAATTTGGAGCAAAGTTTTGACAGGAATACATATATACGAATGTGATTTACATAAAAAACTGGCTCAAGATTTGGGAAATACTTGAAGTTTTCAACTGATTTCTCAATTTATCATAGACAGTGAAAAAAAGACAGGGAAGCATTGCATACAAAGCTTTCCAAGATGTTCTCAAGATTTGTTGCGATTGACATAAAACTGTCTAATAATATCGACTTCGCAATATTTATATAGAGATTTCCAATAAGAGCGCCTCAAAAGTTTTTTTTAATAAAACTAAACCGGTTTGAGACGTCAATGGAATTCTTTATTACTGTAGATTACCATTATATATGAAACTCGACTTTTTTTGCATGGCCACCACGGGCACGCTTGCAGAAGGCTGACTTTAAATTTCGGTAGTAAATTTTAATATTTTCGACTCGTTGTGGGATCTTTCCATGACAAATGGCAAACCTTACTGAAGAGAAATGTCAAAAGAGTAGGAAAAAATATGGTGTCGTTTGTTGTCCCTCTCGGTCTACTTTTGTAGTGGCCTATTGGAGAACCCTTTATATGAGAATTTCCATTATTTGACGTCAGGCGCTATTTTTGTCTTTGGTTTTGTCTATATTTGTGCGTTTTTTTCCAAAATTTAAATGTTTATTCAATGTAATGGAGCCAATCCGAAGCCATAATATTTTCTCAACTTTTTGACAATATACTATATGTTCCATACCGAAGAGCTGTGCTTGGCGGCCAAGGGTGAATCAAGTATTTCTGATACTCTGTTCTGATGGGTAGCTGTGTGTTCAGGACCAACCGGAAAAAAAGTACTAATAAATTTTGTAGCCAAATACCATGTGGCAGTTGCAAATATGGCTGTGCATTATCTTCCGGAATAATTCTTGCTTCTTAGCTAGTCACAAATTTCGGATATTTTTCGGCAATCGACACTTAAATTTGCATTAATAGCTTCCCAGGGGCCATATTTCAGAAGGTTCTCTAATTCCACTAAATACAGAGAATAACCAAATACCTTTGGCATCATGGGTATTCGGCTTTGTCGTTGATCTGACTAGTTAGGCAGGTAAAATATTTATTTTTTGCACTGAAAGGCGACAGTATAGTCCGATGTAAGAACGACTTTCTTTGCAATACTTGAGTTGCATTTCCGAAATACAAAATCTCTCACCTACAAAAATTTTCACCGAAATAACTTTCGGCTGAGATTTTCTTCGTATTCAGTAAGTAATGAAGAAGGACTAGGCAAAAATATTGAGCAAGACACGGCACAAAGTTCAAAATATTTGATTGATAAACTACTGCTTTTTATTCCTTAAATTAATGGCATACTACAACGCAAAAAAGGCAATCATAAGACCAGTAACTTTCTAACGTACCCTCCGAATTCTAGAACAATGGAAGATTAGTCAAGTTAGGTTATCTCTAAACAAACCACAAGAATATAGTTATAGACCCAAAACGTTCAGTAGTAGGCCGTCTTTTATGGAATCTCGTGAATGATTAGTCAAAAAACGTTTAGCTAATCACATACAGGGACGCCCTTTAACAAATAAATGTAAAACAACTTAAAGACCTCCAAAATAAATGTAATGAATGCATAAATGGTCTGCGCCAAAGGTTATCTTCCCTGAGTTTAGAACTGGCTGAGCGCAAAACCGAAGTATTGATCATAAGCACCAGGAAAGTTGAGAAAAAATAACTTTCACTATGGGACAGTCTGCGATTACTTCAGAACTACAATTAAAGTATTTTGGAGTAATATTGGATTCCAAGCTGAAATGGAAGCTTCATGTGGCATACACATCATATACATCAAATAAGAGTTTAAATGCTTTATCAAGAATAATGTCAAATAGAGGCTGTGTACGCTCCATCCGACGACTTTTAATCACAAGCGATGAGCACAGTAATACTGTAAGTACGAGAAGTGCTTTCCGAACTAAATCAATCGAAGTAGCTGAAGTGCAGCTGGTATGGCGCCCATAGACATCCAGGGATTCACGAGATTATAGAAGCTATGCGCACCAATATATAGTACATAAAAAAAGGGAAGAAGAAAAAGCATAATTATATAACAGAAATGATAGCAAACTTGGCTCTCACGTCACTGTTGACAGTAAATAACTTTGAAGTTGTAGATAATTTCGTATATTTAGGAACCAGCATTAACACCACCAACAATGTCAGCCTGGAAATCCAATGCAGGATTACTCTTGCCAACAGGTGCTACTTCGGATTGATTAAGCAATTGAAAAGTAAAGTTCTCTCTCGATGAACAAAAGCCAAACTCCATAAGTCGCTCATAATTCCCGTCCTGCTATATAGTGCAGAGGCTTGGACGATGACAACAACCGATGAGTCGACGTTGCGAGTTTTCAAGAGAAAGGTTCTGTGAAAGATTTATGGTTCTTTGGCAGCCACGGCGAATATCGCATTCGATGGAACGATGAGCTGCACGAGATATCACATTGACATAGTTCAGCGAATTAAAAGGCAGCGGCTACCCTGGCTAGGTCATGTTGTCCGGATGGATGAAAACACTCCAGCTCTGAAAGTATTCGACGCAGTACCCGCCGAGGGAAGCAAATGAAGAGGAAAACCTCCACTCCGTTGAAAGGACCAAGTGGAGAAGGACCTGGCATCGCTTGGAATATCCAATTGGCTCCACGTAGCGAAAAGAAGAAACGACTGGCGCGCTGTTGTTGACTCGACTATAATTGCGTAAGCGGTGTCTACGCCAGTAAAGAAGAAGAAGAATGATAGCAAATCTCAACCAAAGGACGGTGGACTCACAGACTTATATCTGACATCCATACGTAGATAACTAGAAAACATGTGGACTTGGATTTCCACATGACCCAATTATAAAGCGGGTATGGGTGCTTCAGAGGCTATTCATACAAATTTTAAAATGTCAGTCCGCATTGTTCGATGTGTAAGGAGTCCATAGAAGACTCTGAACACGTATTTTCTAAACGTAGGATAAATGAACAAACTGCACTAGAGGACAGTTTAACGGTGGAACATTTGTTTGCACTTTAGCAACAGTCCTCTGACAAGTGAAAAGCTGTTTACGAAGCGGCAACTTCCATAATGACTAAATTAAGCTAGTTGCAACAGAATAGGCATCAGTCCGTCAGTGCTATAGAGGAAGCGTAAAATGTTTCGTCATTCCCACGAAGTAATATCTTATATGGTGGTTCCGTGGGAGTGCCTAGAGTTAGGAGTATATTAGATTTAGCGGATTATAGCTCCGCACTCCGCCTTTCCACGCTTCTCCTTACAACATATAAAAAAGACACAGTAGTATTGGTAAATAGTGTTGTTAAAAAATATGATTACCGTTAGTTTGTGAATATTTTAGCGTAAACTTTGCGGCATTCTGTCTTCAACTAAACTTTAATAGCGATACTCGTTTGCAAATAAAATTCCTAAGCCATTTAGCTCAACATTTGTGAATTTCTTCGAGTGGTTTGAGTGCGCAATCGTTAAAGTGTCAATAATCGAAGCGTTCAATGCAGAAATCCGATTGTGTCCACTCTTAATATTGAGCTTTTATCGAAAACGACACATCTTCCATTCCCTGTAAATTTACTTTAACTGCAAATTAACCCAATTCCGCAAGTCTAACAAAAGCGCTTAGCACAAGACTCGCATCTGCATAGATGCTAAATAAGATAGCAATACACACTTACTGCGCAAGTAGAAGCAAACGGAACGGGAGCACCGTCGTGAGTGAACTCAAATCCCCTCGAAATTGCACAACATCTTGACATTCCATTTACCTTAACTCGATTCGATTTGACTTCACTAAATTCAACTCAACTCGTCGCCGCTTCGATTGACTGCGATGCGTTTCATATGACAGCTTGAGTTAGCGGTTGAGCGTTGCAGTGAATTCCTTTATTCGCACCTTAATGATTTCTAGGAATAGTTAAAGCAAATGCCATGGTGCTGCTGTTGAAATTTCGCTAGGCGACAGGCGAAGCTGATTTGCAGAAAATGCAGTAAGATGGCAACGTATTGTTTTGCTCTGTATGCGTAGGTGGCACTTGCTAGGATTGATAATTACTTCCTCCACTCCTAATGCTGCTGGCATCACCTGCCTCATTAATGTCGGCTTCAAGTCGAGCGTCGCCACACACAGCCAAACTTGCATGTAAGCTACGTACGTATCTATAAACATACATACATACATGAATAAGCATGAATTTACATATCCCTGCACAAATAGAGATTGCAGCATCTCGGGAGTGTGCAACAATAGCATATCAAGTGAAAATTTGCACACAACCCTATGTTTTAAGACGCTTGGGCGCCTTGCTCTGTTGGCTGTTGTGTAACCACACATACATACATATGTTATGCATATATCCAAAGTAATATTCATATGTGTGTGCACGTCTGGTGGTGCAGTCGCAAATCTCTTGTTGTTTGCCACATGCCACATGCCCTATCGGCTGCACACACACATGCGTTTTGTTAGTTTGCTTTGCTCATTCTTTTGCGTGTGTGTATGTTTGCTTTTGTTGCTTATTTTCAACAAACATAAGATTTCGGTTTGCGCATTTACTGCTCATTTCGAAAGGATCAAGCTCCACCGACAACGACAACGACACCGACACCACCGGCTCCGATTCCAATGCCACCGCCAATGTGATTTCCTCAAAGAGTCGTAATGCCATCACCGTAATCGTTTTCTGCGCTTCAACGCAATCAATTGGCAATTTAAATGCAAAAGAGAATTGAGACGACAAAAAACGATAATAATCGTCAATTCGGCATTAATATCCCCACGCACGTAGTGACTGTGATTATGCGTCTGAGATGGCAAATCGAAAAAAGGACTTCAGCTCGGCGAGACGTAGGGGTGAGGGCTTCTTTATTGTCGCTTTCTTGTTCACCTTTGTTGGCAGAAATGATCACAGATTTCTTAGATTTGTATGGCCAAAGTGAATCACCAAAATGCGGCGCCAATTAATGGAAATTGTAATTATATTTGCTTGCTTTTACTCGATTCCGTTATTACTTTCCGTTGTTTAATTTTGTATCCGCAGACAATTATTTTGTACAACAATATGGAAGCCGTCTTATCTATCTATTTATTATATACCCACAACATGCTGCAAAAGTGCAGTTTTGTTCTCCTAACGGCTTTTTGCAACACTTCAAATTAATCGATTGATATGAACATAAAGCAATGTGGTCAAGAAGGCGAGGCGAATTTGAGATCGCTGGCTCGCCTTTCATTTCTATCGCCATAGTTGCCAACTTTAAATTTCAAAAGTGCAAAGAAAGACTTTTTTGGCAAAGAGCAGTCGTCTTTAAAACCAATAACACATTTTCTTCATAACGGTTTGTTTTTAGAGAGTGAAAAATAAGTAAGAAAGGACTAAGTTTGGAAGTAACCGAATATTTTATACTTTCGGAACTTACAAGGATTAAAGACGAAGTCAATTCTTTCCGAATTTAATAATACATCTGCCCGATATTTTCGGAAAAAAGTTCGCAATAGGAACTAACGTTCACATATTCGATATTAGGGGGCTTGAATAGTTGCAGTCCGATTACAACAATTTTTGGTGCATTACTCTTTCTCAAAGGTAAATAAATAAATTTATTGGTGCTTGATTCAAATTTAAAATTGTGATTTATGGAAAGTAAGCGTGGTTGTAGACCGATTTCGCCTTTTTGTGGCGTAACAAAGAAAGTTGAAGTCAACTGAATTTGGTTGAAATTATTTGAGTAGGTCCGTAGAAAGGTGATCGTCCAATTTTGACTAGGGCTTCTATAAAATCCTCTCGGGCTAACCTGTGTGTATAGTTTAATATATCTGACACATGTAAGTATTTACTGATTCATCGCACGTTTAGAAGTTTTTAGGAAAACCGTTATATACGGAGTGAAAGGGATTATTTTCCGAGCCATTATCTCACTGTCGAAGGAATAACAAAAACAAGTGTTGTGAGCAAATTTGATTTTATTGGCCGTTTTGAGGATTCAAGATTTACACCCGACAGAATTTCATATTCTGTAAGAAATAGCTGCTTTTTATACCCTGAACAGGGTATATCAAGTTTGTCACGATGTTTGTAACATCCAGAAGGAAACGTCGGAGACCACATAAAGTATATATATAAATGATCAGTATGTTGAGCTGAGTCGATTTAGCCATGTCCGCCTGTCTGTCTGTCCGTCCGTCTGTATATATACGAACTAGTCCCTCAGTTTTTAAAATATCGTTTTGAAATTTTGCAAACGTCGTTTTCTCTTCAAGAAGCTGCTCATTTGTCGGAACGACCGATATCGGACCACTATAACATATAGCTGCCATATAAACTGAGCGATGGGAATCAAGTTCTTATATGGAAAACTTTCATATTTGACAATGTATCTTCACCAGATTTGGTAGAGAGTATTTTTTAAAGCAACAATGTAATCTCTAAAAAACTTGTTCAGAACGGGTTACTATAGCATATAGCTTCCATACAAACTGGACACATAGTTACTAACAGAAATGCACCTGTGAAGGGTATTTAGCTTCGATGCAACCGAAGTTAACGTTTTTTCTTGTTCAAGATAGTTTTTATTTCATCGCAATTACTGCGGAGTAGCTGATGGGAGGACGCGATGTCCGAATTTGGTATTCCATAAACTGACGTTGAACAACACTAAAAGCTACGCTAGAGACTCGTCGAGAGTGCGGCAACTGTTTGTTTGATGACAGGACATAATTCGTCCTGTGCTTAGAACATATGGAAGTAATAATTGAGTTCACATAAATGGCAATTTTATATAAATTTTATAATTTAATAATAATTTAATATAAAAAAAGCATGGAAAATATTTTGAGAGTAAGGAATGAGCCACGTTGCCAATTTTTTATTGAAGTGAACATCAGAAAAGACTTCAATTTCTGAGCAGCATGCAAATACGGGGGGAAGGAGGGAGTTCCAGTTTGCAACATGTTTTTTTTTTAATTTTATTTAATCTTTTTATTCAATTAATTTTATTTAAAATTCTACTTTTCATCCTCGAGCATTTGAGAAGTAATTCTATACGAAAACGAGTTGTTTGTTTGAGCAGGTGCACAGAAAACAGAGGGCAGCGCAGAACTATTAACGAAAACTCACGTTCCTTAGGAATAAATTTGATTGCATTCTCAGATGAAATACTTAGAAAACATGCTTAGCTTTCTCGAATTTTAGTGGTCAATGATGGTGCGTCTGCGCTTTTTTTTCTTGCCAGAATGTTCGATTTTCTACAAATGTCGAATTGAGGAACATATTTATATACACTACGTATATAATTTAAGTTAAAAAAGCTAAGTAAGAGTAAATGACAGATTGTTTAAAACTAAAAAACATCAAAAAATCATTTATGTATTATATGCTATTTATTGGTTCCAGTATGCTTAAATAAAGCCCGCCGAATAGGGTTGGATATGCTAGTTAAAAATAACCCAAACAAAACATAACTGTCAATAAATTATATCAATTATATAAAATAGTGAAACATTTCCAAAGGCTAATCTTTAATTGGTGCACGTTCTAACATAGGACCGATAAAAAGCTAGTTTTTACCAAAAAATTTAGCAAACAATAATATTATTGGGTTCATTTTACCCGAGCCGTAACCACAACTACTTGCTTAACGGTGTATCCTAATTTCATTTGTGCCCTGCTAATTTCTCACGTCTTTGTATCTCTTTATTTGCAGTATCCTTTGGCCTCGTAGAAGCCGTGCTGGGACGCACTGCAACGCTGCCATGTGACATTGAGCCGGAAGCGAAGGATGACAGAGTTTATATGGTATTGTGGTTTCGTGAGAGCGCGGGCAAACCACTTTACAGGTGAGTAGGAGAACTGAGGCGTAAAAATCGGCGATAAAAAAGAAAATACCTAGCGTATGTATATATACACATACAAATATGCATGTATGTGTGTGCATGTATGAAGAATGAGTGGTAAATGTAATGAAGGCAGCTAACTGTATGCAACAAGCGGCATGACGCAAAACCAGGCAGCATCCTACGGGTGAACAGAACAATTGCAGCGTTGGTCGCACAAAACGGCGAGCAAAGCTGGAGAAACTGGAGAGTGGCGGGGTGCAGTGGGCAGGAATAATAGCAGCACAAGTGGCATTTAATTGGATGCGGCTGTCAGCTGGTGGCTGTCAGGCAGCAGGCAACAGAGTGTGGCAAATAAAGCTGCAGCAATGGACTCAGTCATGTGTGACTTAGGGGATTATTGCGCCTACACTCACTTACATATACATCTCTATATATACATATATGCCCACACAGGTATAGACGCTCACAGAGCCAAGCGCATTTCCGCACGTCTAAACCAGGGTTTGCGGGCGACGCAAGAACAACTGCCGTTTTTTCCAGTTGATGCTGCTGATTTTATTCTTTCGTCATTACTGCACACGAATGCCTCCGCACGCATGTATGTGTGGTTGCATGGTAATGCATGCAAAGTTGGCTGCCGTTTGGCAGTAATTGTACGCGTTGTTTTCTAATGAAACTGAACGCGGCCGCCGCTTTTTTTATTTGAGCCGTTTTTGTGTGAACGATTTGGGAATTGCACAATTTCATTCAGTCGAGTTTATCCTACGCCGATCTATAAATGTCCAACGTATTGCTCGCACTTTTTTAGGCGCCTCTGCGGGTTTTTCGCATGCACAAGGGAATTGGAGCAGCGTTGTATGTATGTATGTATGTATGTACATTCGTAGGTATAAATGTTTCAAAGCTAATCATAAATACGTCTTTGCACACTCGCGCGTCGTTCGGTGGAAAAATCAATGTTTGAGTGAACACATATGCAAGTCCTTTCGCGTGTGCATTCGTAGCTGCGAATTGCGGATGAGAGCATTATTGGATTATTGGACGCATCTTAATTGAGTCCGATTTTACATATCACTTTGTTTCAATGTTAATTGAAGACTAATTAACGTTACATACTAGGGCTTTGCATATTGACAATATTTTTATTACAAATGCCCCGGAATTAATGAAAACAAGAAAAGGAGGGTTATGTTCAGGTGTAACAGCACATTTTATACCCTTGCAACTTTCAAGAATTAAAGACAGGGAAATGCTTTAAAGTAAAAACCAATCATATAGAGTAAAGAGTGTCGGATGTTCGAAAATCCTGATATAAGTTATGTAGGGGCTATGCCAAGTTTTCGCTCAAATTTATCTGTTTTAGGCACAAAGAAACACTGTTATGAGTGAAACATACTTTCTTATTTTTATTGTGATAACTCACATATTGACCGATACATGCCGTACAAAGCCATCCGGAAGTTCGAAAATCTTTATACTGTAATGGGTTGTCAAAAAAGTCTTGCGGTATTATTATTGAACCAATTCGTGTGGCACCAAGCTTCTTCAAATGGTTTTAAGGGTTTGATGACTACTATGCCGGTCTCTTTCGACCATATCAGCGATTTTATCGCAATTTTCGACGGGCCTTTCGGAGCGTGGCGCATCTTCGACCACCTCTACACCAGAACGAAAAGGTTGAAACCATCGTTGTGCGGGGGAAATGGAAACTTTATCGGGTCCATAAACTGCACAAATTTTATTGGCGGCTTGAGATGCATTTTTGCCGTTATCGTAGTAGTACTGTAAAATATGCCGTATCTTCTCTTTATTTTGGTCCATGTTTGCGACGCTATAACTCACGAACTTAAAAGAAACGACAATCAATCAAACACGTGTTAGCGCGTGAAATGAGCTTTCCAAGCGACGAATAAAACTAGAACTACGCGCTTTCGGCGCCAACTAGCGAAAATACTGCAAGACTCTTTTGACAACTTAATATTCGGTATCATCGGTGGAATTTAAAATTATGCTATAAGAGAAGTAGGCGTGGTTTTTGTCCGATTTCGTCCGTTTTCACATAAGAATGTAAGGAGAGCAGCACCTTCTAAATTTTTTCGAAAATGGTCTTGAGATTCTGGATTTCGCCAAAAAGTGGGCGATCCCAGACCTATCGTTCAATTTTCACATCAGCTCCCATAAATCCTTCTTAAGCCATTTCGGAGGTAAAATTTAAAGTCCCTGGCGTATTTACTTTTTGATTGAACCTTTATATGGGGAGTGAGAAGGGTTATCCTCCGATTTCCTCCATTTTCATTTCAAGAACTTTCCTTGGAGGCATCGAAAAGGTTGGGCAAGGGGAAAATTTCTTTAGCTTCACACGCTCCAAAAGCAAATTGCAAACATATATTTTTAAATTCTTAACTTACATAAATTATTTTTGCTAAAAATTAGACATTTGGTAATATTATGAAAACCGAATGATAAATACGTTTACTTTTGGCGAATACAGTCGCTTAACACAACTTTATTCAAGAGAATATTTTAAAGCAAAGCTCAATATAGTTCCACGAAATTATGAGAATCAGCATCACTCAATATTTATTTATGAAAAAATACCTGAAGCTACAAATGTGTAAGCGACATGAGCGACGGTTTCTAATTTCACCCGATTCAATTCGAAATCATTTCAATTCATTGACTCAAATCGAATGCGCAAATACAGCGGCCCAAACCCACACAACTGGAAGCTATTTGTTACCAGCATTGGCATTATCCCGAAGTTAAACGTACCGCAAGAAAATGCTGTCAGTTAATTGTATACAAATAATTTATATACAGTTATTTATTTAACATTGACCTTCGGCGACAGCTGTGCCTGCGACTCAATTGCTCTATGCACATTGCTCTCGGGTGCCTGTCTGCCAAAGCAAGCCTTTGACAACCCCACAACGCACACCCCCTCCCCGCCACCGCCACCGCCTTCGTACGCACAATTCGTGCACTGCTTATTGTTTATGGCGTATGCCAACCTGTTATTTATAGTCGCAGGGCAAAAGTTTAATATGTAGCACATTATAAGCAGACATCGATATCCTTAAGCCTTGTCATCTCCGTTTGCGAATAACATGGATCCACTTGCCTCTGGTTTTCTGCATCTTTTCGTTTCATTTAACTCGAAGAATGATGCGATATGAGCGTGAACATACCCACACACATACTTAAACATGTATATATGTATGTATGCCTATGTTGCCAGTGGTGAATGTTTTGAATATGTTTGTAGTCCAATATGCGAAGGTGCACTCAATTGGAGACAATAAATTTCAATTTTGCTCCAGAAGCAAACACGTCATGTGACTCACGCATACACACACATGTTAATGTATATTAAAACTTTTTATTTAGCGGCGAATGCGTGTGTGTGTAACGGCGTAAGAATCAAACGAATTCGCAAATAAACAAATAACCCAACAAATGAAGGGATGCAAAGAAAGTGGCACCCTCCGTCTAAGTGACATATCCTCCAACACACAATACTCTACCGACACTGCGAGGGCTTGAAGCGTGTTTCGCCACTCAAACCGAAATATCCGAAAGTTATACGAATTCGATTTCCTTTTGCATTATTTCGGCGGAAATAAGAAATAACATGGAAATGCGTATCCAGATGGCGGCACGTTGGCATGTTGCAAGCAAACAACCTTTGAGTAGAGAATCAGTGGGAATAAAAAGAAAAAGCACAGATTCTGTGTCGCTCGCGGGGCAAATAAAGCGATGACGGCACAAAAACAGGCGCTGCGCCAGCAGAAAACAAAAAACGGCGCGGAGAGCCCCACTGTATGTGTGTGTAAATGTGGGTAAGTGTGCCGATAAGTGCGCGTTAGCGAGCAACAACAACTTTAATATTAACTGTGCAAGACACCATCTACAAGCAGCTTAAGTACATAACAAATATACTCAGCAACTCACCTGTAAAATACCGTTATACGGAATAAACAGGCGCTATAAGAAAGTTATATGACAACAAAAGCAAATGTAGTCGCGTGGGCATAGTAATCACGGCTTTAAGGGTATATTATTTCGCCAGTAGAAAATTTTGTTGTTCTGATCTTGGTGAGCGATATTTCTAATTTGATGTATTTTAAAAGAAATCTGTTAAGATGTATTTTAAAAGAAATCTGTTATCCTTATTCATACCCTAGATAGTCAGAAGGAAACTCTAATTCCCATTGGAAAAGGTCTAACGGTGTCACCCTCACCGGCGTCTTGCTGAATCCAAATGTAGCCGAGATCACATGTTTCAATTTCAGGTATGAAATAGTCGGTTATCAAGACACAATAACGGTCGCCATTGACGGTTATGTTCTCGTTGGCTTCATTTTTAAAGAAATATGGACCGATGATGCCACTGACTCACAAACCACACCAAACTATTGATTTTTTTGGATGAAACAAGTTGCTCTTCATCTCAAGTGCAGCAATTTTGCACCCATTGACCCAGAAAAGGGCCTTATCGCTAAACAGAATTTGGTTCCAAAATGTCAGATGTAAAATGCGCCAAGTCGTTCTATACGTCAGTCGCGTTGTTGCCAACGGTGCCGAATCGACTCTGCACGCTCTTCACGTACTCTCTCAGCTCCGGCTGCTATATTTTCTTCACTGCCTGTTGCACGTCCTCTACTCGATTAAATATTATCCAATAATGAATGCTTGGTACGTTCAGATGAACTGCCAACAATACAGAACAAAAATATCATGACAGCCTGACACGACTCACGCGTCATCTGTCAAGAGAAGCCTATCGAAAAAAGTATATCTACATGGATCACCCGTTATATGTACGTAAATTGTCAGCAGGACGAACTGAGTAGATTTAGCCAAAGCCGCCTACCTGTCCGACTGCATATACACGAATTAGTCAGGTTTAAGGTATCGAAATATTTGTTAATCCAACATCTGATTAGCTGCTCTTAATCCTTCATTTCTGCTCTCCATTGGTTTTCTGATATTTCAAAAAGTAATGAAAGCACTCGTTATTCCCGTCCTGCTATATATATGTCGTACAGGTAGTTCAGTGAATTAAGGGAATGCGGCTACGCTGGATAGGTCATGTCGTACGTATGGACGAAAAGCAGAGGACGAAAAGACTTCCACTCCGTTATAAAGAACAAGTGGAGAAGAACCTGGATTCGCATCGAATTTCCTAACGACGCCACATAGCAAAGAGAAGAAACGACGAACTTGTTAAGGGGGGAGTCTGCTTTAGAAGCATCAAAAAATGGAATTTTTCTTCTTTACTTAAATCTCTTTAAAAATTAACTAAGAATATGCCCCCAAAGTTATAGATTGGAATTCGAAGTATTGCCGAAGCTAGAAGGGAAATAGTGACCGAGCGTCTAGCAGTTATATGAGCGCTTGGGTAATAAGCGAAAACTTTGACGCGCGATTTCTCGCTTTTCATTTTTACGATTTTTTTTAATTGGAACAACATTATTCACCTTTATCGATGCAAAAGCAATCCAATTGGAATTCTCTCTTATTTTGCGCTTTGATTTCGACACCTTAACACATCAAAACACGTGCCATTTAAAAGATAGCTACCCTATACTTACGGTTAATCACTGATTGCGGCCGCAAAAGATGTGCAATGTAAACGAGACACAGTTGCAAAGTAGGTGGAAATTAAAGCTTGTTAAATTTAAGATGTAAACCGTTTCACACCAGCTACTTCGGTTGTTTGAAGCACTTGAGCACCGCCTTCCACGTCTTGCCGCCGACTTCGGCGTCACTGGCGGCGCTGCGCTGCCAGAGCATTGCGACAAGTAAGTAATTAGGGCTGTATTGCACGCGATGCTATCTTCGCGTGTTACCTGCCACTTAAATGATTTCGTCTGTACTTTTGTGTTGCCACTTTGGGCTCTGCAGTTTTGACAACATTTACGTTTACAAACTGCCAACTCACACAAACACAAACAGAAGGCAATGAAATTTCAAAAAAGTGTTTGTGCGAGTGTAAGACGGTACGAGTATTTGTAGCTCGAAACGAGTCTAAATTGTAGGGCTACTAAAGTGCAACGGAAATGGGAAGGCTTGTGTGTGAGGGCTTCGACGACGAATGGCTGGCGGCGAGCGTGTTTACGAAAGCGCTGGGAAATGCGTGCGTGACAGGTGTGTGTGTGTGTGTGTGTGGCAAGCGAATGGGGCGGTCTATTTGATTTAAGGCGATGCTTATCATTTATGGGTCAATTCAGTTTTTTATGCGCCACTTGAAAGGTCGTTTGCCACCCACTAGTGGCTGAGAGACCGGTGAAATGGCTGGCAGGCCACTAATGCTCCTTTCACTGCTAACTTCGCTTTTGTTGATGTTTTCCTCTTTCCTTTTATGTGTTTATTTAATGTACGCCTTATCGGTTATTTCTGGAGCCAGAACTGGGACACATTTTCCTGCGTGTATACAGAACTTACAATATGCAAACCTAAATACAAATTATATACCCATTAGCCTTGTCCAAGATCTAACAAAGAAATGCTGCTGCAAAGCCAGAAAGTCAGGCGAACTGGCCTTAATGCCTTGGCTGCCCAACCGATCTGGTTTTCTGCTGTTTTTAATATCGTATTTAATTTGGAAATGTTGATTCGCTGTTGATTGTTTCTTAACGGCCACCGCTAAAGCTTCCAAATACCGGCTTGTTAAACAAGAAATCAGAGAGTGCGGTTAAACAAATCCTAGAATAAAGAAATAAAATAATATTTGTTCCACTTAATCTGCAACAAAATGTCTTCACGTGCATATTAATTTGCAGCAACACGGGACGGAGAAAGAAAGAAAGAAATCGCTGCCAAGAAGGAAAGGCATGCCACAGCAAGCACTTGCATGGGTCGTGCGCATGTAGGTGTGCTGCCAGACTGCTAACCTAAAACCGGCGAAAGTCCCAACTAAGCCAACTGTCACGTCCAATATTGAAACCTGTCGTTTTTTCAATAATCCCATCAACATCGGCAATGTCCGTAGCCATGCCGCCGAAGAGAATTCGCCGCGCAGAAAAGCAACAAAAAGACAAAAGCTTTTCGAAGAAAGCCAAAAATGCGAAAAACAACACACCTGCGCGCAAAGCAATAAAAAAGTTTATATGTATGCACAAAGCAAGTCCCAAAAAGCTGAAAATCATTTATTTACTGAGGAAAGCGTCACAAGTTTAAAGGCTGCAACACAAAAAGCCAGCGAAAGCAACAAGGAAGGTGGAAAAAAACAGCCGCACTGTAGCAAAGAAAATCGACAATAAAACAAAAAACAACACTATTATATTCGTGTGTATGTGTGAATATTTAGCAGTCTGCGCCAATCTGCACAATGTTGCCACCTGTGGGCACACTCCTTCGCTCACACTTTCGGCACTTGTGCGTGCGCCGCGTTCATATATACAAAGCGAAGGTTTTCGGGTGGCCGTGGCCCCAGGCCTTCTGCGTAACGACCGTCGGAACACGTACAACAATCAAGGTTAATTGATTTTCGAGGCATCAACCGCTGCCATCGTGCGCCGCTTCTCGTACGTGTGTTTGTTATTTTATATATTTTTCCCATCTTTATTTTATTATATGCGGACCATTACTCAAAAATATGTTAGAGAGACTGCAATACTTTGAAAACATGTGAAACAACTATTTTTTTCGCTTCGTTAAACGGTAAAAACCGCGGTATGCTTTGAAATTCTTTGTTGAAGCTTTGCATTTTGAACGTTTCACTTTATTTCGTCGTGATTTAAATAAATTTTTTAAGGTCAACAGATTGTACGTATGCTTCTATTCGGAAAATTTATGTATACTTTTAACTCCCAGTGTCAATCAACGTTGGGAGAGTTTGAGTCTTGAAGTTGGAAAATATTCGTATTTTGTCACTTTTAGTTGAGTAATAGATAGATTTACTATCATACAGCGTTTGTTCGGAAAGTATTAGGACCGATTTTCCTCGGAGAATGCGCGCACCGACTGGTAGAAGACTTTCCTAGCTGACGTATGAGTGGCTGGTCAATTGTCTCCGAGAACCTGGAGAGTCAGGACAAACATTTTCAGGCTACGTCTTTATGTGAGTGGTGCAAGTCGAAAATCCAGCGCTAGAGCAAAGGTTCGCGACTAAATTCTGTGTGCAACTCGGTAAATCTGCGACAGGGAGGTTTGATATGATCAAGCAGGCTTTCACAGATGTTGCTTTAGCAAGAAATGTTGTGTTCGGTCATACCAGGCCTTTTTGGTAGACCGAGCAGATGTGCGTAAAGTTTTGAACTTATACCGTCGACTAAGTATTCATTTAATTGCCTCGATGTTAAATTTATCAAAACCTATGGTTCATGGTGTCATGGATTTTTGAGTATGATCCGAGACAAAGGTCCATGAAAGGCAAGCATTTTTAGACGACAGAAGGGATCTACGCAGCAGGCACCGGTGCACTCTAGGCTATTCCGGAGAATGCCTTCCATGACGCCTTCAATGCTTCGAAATCGCGCTGGCAGCGCTGCATTGACGCAGAAGGAGCCTATTTGGAAAGTTTTTAAGTAACTGTAACGATTGGTTTAATAATATTTTTAAATCGACTCAGTCCTACTACTTTCCGGCCGAACGCTGTGGTTAAAACTTTACACATCATAGTCGGAAGTACGTATTGATGTGGTTATTAAACCACGTGTGCATAATTAGCACCCTGATCCTATTCCCATATGTAATTCCAAGCCAAATGCATGCCAAATCTATTTGAACTAGTATGCAAATGCCAACTGAAAATCCCTCTATGAACGGCGCAGGCAAACAAGAGAGATCGAAATAGTCGATTTCGGAAGCCACTTATTGCTAATTTAACTGTACACTTCAATAATTCTGCGAAAATGCAATTTCACCAAAAAAAAATCCCATTCGACGAGCGCACGGGTGGCGAAGATAGAGAGTATTGCCAATGCAAATAAATAAATAAACCAAGTGAACAGCACATTTGCATTACACAAACCACGGATTGCCATTCAGTCCGTCCGCTCTCGCTGCAGACTGCTAAGCGGCAGCAAGTGTTCAGCTGTAGGTGGATGCTCAACCGTTTGTGGCAATGCTACGAGCGAGTGCTTTAGTAGAAATGAGTTAAAAGCAGCTTGGTGTTGTCACTCTCGGATTAACTGGGAATTAGTGAGCAGCAAATAACAGCAAACAGCAGCAATAATGCAGCAGTTGCAGTGCCACCAAAATTCCAAAAGTAACAACTTTTCTAATCAAAGTTTCTACTTGCCCCGTGTTTGAGGTAACCAGATAACCGAATTTGCGGTTGCACAAAATGTGTGGATGCCGAAATAATCTTGGCAGTTCTGTCTTTTTGCTGAAACAGTAAGCCTTTCATAAATACTCTTCAACTGTACTTTTGACTCCGTTTTTGTCAAGTAAAACTAATTCCTTGGAATTGTCGAAGACTTCCTTATCAAGAGTATACAATTTTTGTTGACTTTATTGCTAATCAAAAAAGCTTAGTTAGTATAAGTTATTTTTCTCCAAACTACATAATTTTTCAGGTATTTTAGATTACTACTTGTAGGCTTAAAATATTTGTCCCTTTTACTTTTAATCCGCTTGATTAGAAATTCACTGTTTATATAGCACTTAAGTCCTTATCAAGTTCATATCGCCTTTAACAAGATCTTTATCCAGCAAGTTCGGCTGCCGAAAAATTTAAGAAAAAAGTGTATTAATAGACATATACATATTTCAATAGTGTTGATGACTAATCAATCAGGAAGGACCTCTCCGAGTCGCTCAGCACCAAACGCGGTTTCAGACAAGGCGACTCCCTAGCTGCAGACTTGAATAGAAAATATACAATCTTCTACAAGAGTATACAACTTGCTGGCTTGGAACCAGATATTAACGGACCAAATCGCGGCTTAAACAAGGCATTCCCTTGAGTGCGACTTGAAGTAGAAATATGAATCATTTTTGACACTGATCATTTCGTCTATCTTGGAACCAATATTAGAGCAACAACAATATCAGCCTTGAAAACCAAAGAAAAAATTACACCTGGTGCTATTCGGAATGAGTAGGCAATTGAGATCATTATTCCTGTCCTATATATGCCGCCAGAGGCATGGCCAAAACAACATCTGATGAGTCTTCGAGGGAAAGTCTACGGAAGAACCGCGGGAAGCAAGGAAAGAAGACTCCACTCTAGAAAGACAGGTGAAGGAAGACCTGCTTGCTGGGATCTCCAATTGCCGCCAAGCAGCGAAAAGGAAGAATGATTGACGTGCTGTGTGAACCGGTATAACCGCGTAAGCGTTGTATCGCAAAAAAAGGAAAAGTTGATGACCAATCGAAATTACTAAGCCGATGCTAGGACTTTGATAATTGTTCTCATTAGAAAGAGAAATCAGTTTCAATAAATTTCATTTGTAAACACTTCATTGACATCATATTGTTAAGTAGCAAAAGTCATCGCTACTGCTATCGATTATTTTCTCCATCATTCTTTTTCTTTATATCATATATCATTACAGTTAAATTTAGCAGTCACCTCTGAGGTTCTTACTTACACGGTTGCCATATGCCACTGAAAATGTGTTTTTCCGTACCGCCGTGAATTTCAATAACTGAAGCATGCAGTTCGACGTCCATTTGGTTGAATTCTAAAGAATGCTGAGCTGTAAGCCATTTAGCAACATTACTCAAGTGCTCTTTAAAATCAAAGTATATTTTTAAATTCGTTAAAGTACCTAAATCACCCATTGGTCACCGCTGGCGCCGCAGTTGCAAGCATAACTCAAGGCGTAAACACGTCGTAACGAATTGAACCGGCAAGCCAAGCATGCCCAGGTGCCAAATATTAGGCAAGTGCCTGGCACTCCTCGTAAATCGCTCTTTACGCATATAGTTTTACGTTTCACCATTCATTTATATTTCTTCTACGTACTCATTGTGTACATGTGTGTGTGTGTGTGTGTGGTTACTAACGCACTAATCCGCACCTTTATCAACACTTCTAGCCGGCTCAGCCACACACGCGCTCGTGGCACTAGAGCATAGCGTTCGCACTTGCTTATCGCACATCTCCTTGATTGCGTTTGTTTATGCTTTTGTTTACTTGTCTGTTTCTTCGCAACGCCATGGCAGCTGTTATATATAGCCCATATAATATGTGTGTGTGAGTGAATGGCTAAGTGCGCTCACACAGATAGGCTTGTAAGTAGCCAGCTCCAGCTGCCGTAGCTCTTTGCGCACTTTCGTTACACCCGAATGCAGATAAAACACGTTTCGTTCATTTTTTCGCCAACAACAGGTCCCGGCACGAGTCCGCACCTGAACAACATGCGGTTGATTATTTGTGTAAGTTGGGCGTTTGCGTTAACATGCGGTGGGTTGGGGCAGGCTCGTTGGCTGTGTGATCTGAATTGCTAATTTTTTGATAGCAGCAATTTCTTTCTGTATATTTACATTGACTATTTTTGTAGAGTATTTTTTATTCGTTAAAAGGTTGGTGTTTGCTTCTAATTTCGCTGCTCTTTTCCGTGATGTTCTCTGCACAATCGCAATGCCGGGAATTAACTTTGAGGTTATATAAAGTGGGGGAGGTGGTAGTGTCAAACAAACGACAACAAGCCATGGTGGGGTTGTTTAAAGTTCCTAGATACTGAAATCATAAACATCTGAAGGTAAAGCAAGTGTATATAAGCACCTTGAATCTTACTCTTAGCTAATTCCCTACACAACGCACCGGCACTTAGATAAGGCATAATTTGTCACCAAATAGAAATAGATACTATCTAGCTGTGGATTGGCTAACTTCAAGACCAAACTTCATTATTTGTTGCATGAACTTTATGTCAAATCTTGACAATAAATAATTTACCTTTAAAAGGAGAAAGTTTTTCTACTGAATTATTGTTTGTATGTAACTATGTACTGGCACATTTAAAGGGATTGTTGGATTTTTGCTGGCAACAAAGCCTTACAGTTTGCATGTTCCCTAGTAATCGTCCACTAATTCTTGACATTAAACTATTTGCCTTTTAAATTTCCTGATATTCAATATGATGAACCTTAAGCATGTCATCAGAGCGCAAATAATACCTCCATGCAGGAAAACGATTGTGTTTGTAGATGAATTGATAAAAATAAATGTGAAATTTGATAAAGAGTTTGAAGTGATATTTTTGGTTTTTGTATTGAAAGCTTGAATATAAAAATTTATATAATGCTAAGGAAAGGCAACATTGGAAAGTAAAAAAGAATGGAAGTTTCAACGTTATGTCTTATATAGGGTGCGCCATCTAACGTTTTAAATTTGAATTATCTATATTTCGACATTGGAAACGTCAAATACCATTCGGAAAGTGACAGATATTCAGTAAAAAGTCCAAAATTTGCGAAATGGGTCGCTGTTTACTAGAAGAAAACTGGAAAATATTGAAAACTTTTTTCCAAAGTTCGTTTAACCGAGGATGGTCAATTTCACCGAAAAATCATCTTTCCGGACGAGGCTCATTTCCCCATCTATGGTTACGTTAACAAGCAGAATTGTCGAGTTTGGGGCACAGAAAAGCCGCGCGTAATCGTCGAGAAGCCAATGCACCCAGCACGAATCACTGTGTACGGATTTTGGTTTGGTGGAATCATCGGCCCATTTTTCTTCGAAAATGAAGAAGGAACGGCCGTAACCATCAATGAGCGATATCGCGCAATGTTAACCGAATTTTTCTCAAGCAACTTGAAGAGGAAGACTTGGACAAAATTTGGTTCCAGCAAGACGGCGCTACGTGCCATACACGCTACACTCAATCTTTTACGCCCCTATCTTCGAATTTAAAATTTTATATGGCCCACCCGACATAAGTGTTGTTTCCAATTCTACTATAAAAGTTTACACGGAGACCGAGAGCTGTATGACTCAATTGACATATAAATTTAGTTCCTGATTTCGAAACAGTAAAAAGTGTATTTTGTTGTTGACGTTTTGATCAGACTGCCAAATTTTGTTTCTTGATTTAAGAAGATAAGTTTACCAAAAATATTTCCAATACGAGTATTTCGACAACACTTTGTGGATCATCTCTTTTGCACTTGTCCCTCATTGGCAAGACTACGCTTTTAAGCATCTGGGGACCCCAAGGTATGGTACACTGGAGGTGGTATCGATAGTAAGGCCGCCAAGCGCAGGCATCCTAAAGATGACTACTAAACTGTCCTCCATCTGGTATCGCAAAGGACCAAACTGGTCTAAGCGTGGCTTACTAACCTACCAGATTAACCTAATCTAATCTAACTTATAGTATATATTATATAAGTGTCCTTCCGAATTTAAGTAAATCAGTTTATAGAAAGATCGAGAGCTGTATGACTCAATTAGCATGAAAAATCCGTTCCTATTTTCCAAACGAATTAAAAATTTTTTGTTTCCCCCATTTGCTGGCATTTTTTGCTGATACTGTCCCCCCAAATTTGCTTTTTCATTTTAAAAGGAAAAATAAGTTGACCATAAAGATTTCCAATATTTCGAAAACACTATATTGAAATAGAGCACTTTAAAAATCAACCTAAAGTAATTCGAAGTTTCAACATTTCCTCCGAGTATTATAATCCCCACTAATGCTGCAAGTTGAAAACTTGGCAAACATATGAGAAAATAATATTCGAATTATGTTTTGCTAGTTTCTAAAATGAAATTAAACTAGCAGCCATGACGAAGTTTGGCAAATAATTTCAATCATCTGAAAAACACTTTTTTCTTGTTTCCAAAAATTTCCTAAAGGCCTAGCTGTTTATTAATTTCATTTCAACTGCCGTCGTTGACATATCATATTGCTGTGAAACATTTTTCTGTTGTTGCCTTCCACCTTTCGATCAGCGAAAACTCGCTTGTATACCATTTAGGCTCCCGTTAATCCAGTACACTGCAGCACCTTGCCTTGCTAACAATATTTTCGGGAGTTGAATGACAACCGTTTTTTATTATTTATGTCCGCGCCTAACTATACACCACCCTACATACATACATACATGGCGTGCGTACATACTTGTATGTGTGCAACTTATAAAAAATAAATTTGGTATTTTGCAGGCTGCCAATTTTTCCACCTTCCAAAGTGCATGTGTGAGTAAGTGTGGTTTGAGTGAAAGGCGTATAATTGAAGTCAACAACAGCCACTCTTTTTGGCCATATTTGAATGTACCTTGTTTCCCCCACTCATGAATGTGTGTTTGTGTGTACGTGCGTAGCACTTGTTTGCGCGCGTGTGTGTGCTGTCAACAGTTTGGCACATATTGTCGCAAAATTATTCAGGCAGCAATCGGATATTCTTTCTGGTTCAACGCCAGCTAGAATGCCATTTTTTCGATTTGCACTGGGATTAAACGGCACGATTGCGCACTTTCATGCGCACCTACGGGACTCTTGCGTGGTTGTGTGCCTTTGAAGGCTTTTTCCTATTGCACGCGCAGCATCATAAATTCACGCTGTCGCCTCACTGGGAGCGTATATAATAGACAATAAACGTGTATGAAAATATTATTTCATTTTCGAAACATATTCTGTTGTGTGTAAAATGTTCGCTCCACACTTTTCTGATTGCTATTTGGTATGACCTGCTTTTATTTTCTCGACTTCACGCCTTTTGACTCTTCTACCGAAATGCCTCTTTATTTGCTACGTCCACCATTTTCCTCCTTTTTCTTATTTTGTCAAGCAATTGTGTATTGAATTGCGACCTTTGTCGGAATGCCTTACCTTTATGAAACTATTCGGAAGATGTGCCATTGCCCGAGTGATTTGGTAAAATTGTCACGTGTGAAAAGGGTTTCCTGGCCGTTGATTGTATTGAACACATTAGCCATACAAGGTCCGGGTGTGTGTGAGAATAGTTGTGAATTTTGCCATAAAAGCGACTATTTCGACAAAATTGATTTGGCAACTTTTTATTGCAGCAATTTATGATGAATTGGCTCAGTTTAGCCGGCACTTTACAAGTTTGATTATAAAATTTTGTTGTTTTCATGTCGATACTTGGGTTATATCTCACGAACTATTGACCCTATATTGAACTTCTCGCAATTTCATCATAAAAATTGCTCCCTTGGAGAGTATCTAATACAATTTGAGAAACAGGAAACCATTCGAGAGGAAACTTAAGTGATAATTACTTTTGTACGGACAACCTTAAACGTTCACAATTCGTTTTAATAAAAAAAGAAATTGCAATCAAACAGCTAGCAATTAAGAAAGCAGCATATTGCTGTTGGTAAACATTATCCAATACTCTAACACCTTTGCAGACACCTTTTCCCTCATTTTACGTAGTTTTCATAAATTCGTCTGCACCTTCGCTTAAAGCTGAAATTAAAATTTTCCTAATTTTCGCTACGATTTCCGGTTAAAGTGTTAAGTTGTTTATATTTTCTAGAGGCCAAATATCGCACTACGTTTTGCCGTTATTTTATTATATTTCCCAGCGCTCATAAAGTTTGCCGCCAAATCCCTTTTCGCCATTAAATTTCCACACTCCAAATGTTGTTTGTGCTTTTGAAAGTTACGCGAAATTTAACCCATGCATTCAAGCGCAAGATAAAGTACTTCCAATTAACGCAAAATAAATAAAACTCAACTAATTGTTTGAAAACTCGACAAACAAAGAATACGCTTCAAGGCGAAAGCACACACACAAGCGCACACTTGAAGACGCATGGAAAGGGCGCACAAAAGAAAGTCGCCAAGGAAGTGGAAATAAAAAATGGAAAAATAACGCATATTGCTTTTGTTGTAGTTGTTGTTTGCGTTTTTTGTTTTGTAATTTTTTCGCTTTTGAGTGAAGTTTCCACTGGGCCATGCGCCATGCGCTCGAGCAATAGAAGGGGTGATGTGCAAAGTGTTGCTAAATATGTACGTAAACTTATGTGTTTATATTAACTAAGCAAATATGTACAGTTTTTGCTAAGCGAATTCTAAACAGAAGCGTTGTGTCAGTTCCAGTATCATTTTCGCTCTGTTTTGCTCGTTGTGCGGTATTCGCCACGATATTTCGTCCTTCTCCACTTACCTCAAATGCTTGTATCCGCACATACGTGCGTGCATATGTGTATGAGCTCGGCTTTTAAAGTTTCTTGCCTACTCTATTGTACGCCTGGGTGCAATGCACATGAATACCCGAAGGAAATTTGAAACTTTAAAAACTTTCCTAAATATATTCAATTGCCCACAAAAACGTTATTCGTTTTGCCATGACCGTTGCGCCTTTACAAAACCGAACTTCTTTACTATTTTAAAATTTAACGTAATTTGCTTATGCTTTTATGGGCCATTTCGCGCATTAAGTTTGAACTTTTGATGTTCGCTGTGGTTACGTATACGCCCCGCACTCCGCGCTTATTGATTATTTTAATATTTTAAAGAGGATAATCGAGCAGCTTACACTCTTATACGGTTATAGCAAAGCTATAAGAATAGTTTGATATTTATGAAATCATGTTATTCAGCGGAATTCATTTGTTTTTTTGCGAGATAATTTTGAAATAAGTAAGTGCGAAATTACCTTGGAAGAAACAAACAAATTAATGAAATATACAATTATATTTATACATATTTAATCAAATTTAAACACCAAATCAATATTAAAGCACAGCAAACACATTCAAGATTTCGTTTGCCTTTACGCCCAATTTACAGCGAAATTTGCCGACGGTTGCTATGAAGCCATTTAAAGATGTCGCGACGCATTTATCTTGCAATCATCATAAACGCAGAGCGTCTTACAAATGAGTCCTTACCCGACGCGCACATATATGCGCAGAGCGATGGAGAATACGCCGGATAATTGTATAAATTTATCACTTAAACGCAACTTAACTTCCACTTCCTTGATCACAAAGGACAGAGCAGTGCAGAAAGCCCCATTAAAAGTCTAGTAACTGCTAAGAAAATCCCCAAAGATGGAGAAGACAATATGTGATTCTTCACGCAAAAAAAAAAAAAACACAACCACAGGAAGCACGACGAGAAAGAGAAGAGCATTAAAAGCGTTGACGTATTTAAAGTGCATACATAACAAAGCAGATGCGGTGGCTGAAGCGCTCGCGAAAGACTAAAAATTACAGAGCGAAAAACTCACAAAAAGTATGAAAATGGCGACACCGGCAATCACACCGAAACGCAAACGCAATGTCTTCGCCGACTCAAATTCACGCGCACACACGTACGCATGCAGTGTGTGTGTGTGTAGATATAAATTCACACAAATAACGACGTCCTCGGCATGATAAGCAGAAGAAATATGAGCAAAGGATATAAATTGTGTCAGCGGTGAAATGATAAAAAACCACTTAAAGGCGCAAACAATAGCGGAGCGCGAATGAACGACACAGCGAAGCGCGCGGCGAGAGCGAAGGACGCGTTGAAACCACACAGTCGTGCGACTGGACGAAGAAGATGCGAGTATATGCAATGCTGGAGCATAAGCACAAAGGCGAAACATTGAAGAGGACAATTGTGTTGACAATGCTAATAAGGCAGTCGTCGAGGCGGCCGCAGCGGCAGCTGGAGCAGTCGGCAGTTGAAAGCGACGAAAGCATAGAGGCGTACAATTGACCCACCGCAGAGTGAAGCAGCGAAACGCATACTAACTAAACACTCGCACTGGCGATGACAATGAAGCAACTAGACAAGCGCAGCGAGCGATTTAGGGCTAAAAAGACTCTATGCTGAAAATTAAAGAAATTAGTAAAAAAATCTGTAGGCAAGAGGCAACAGATTTTTGTATATTTAAACGAATAATATCCCCAAAACTGCAAAATGGCGATTCTGGAGAGGATATATTATACCACTATGTTTGATTGTCTCACCTATCTATGACCGAAATCTTTCAACTGACTGTGATTCCTACAATCTTTAAGAGTGGACTCCTTAAGGTCGTCTCTAGTCGGAAAGACAGGCAAGATGAAGAATAGCATTGATCTTAAAAATAAAAGAAGTCTGAAAATCCTTCTTTGCAAAATTTTAATGTTTTTTTTTGTTAAGAATTTAGTTAAGCTTAATTATCTCATAATTTTCGAGTCGGTGACTAATTTTGTGTTTGCTGGGATTGTTGCCAGACTAACAGAAATATCAAGCAACATGCCGAATGAGCACGAATAAAAGAATAAATGCAACAAATTTGTATCTGCTGTGTATTGAAGTGAGATTATTACCATCATACCCTCATTAATGTTTCTTATCAACGCTACTAATGTATACACGAACAAGCAAAATAAATGCTTATGCAATGCTGTAACGGAATAGCTGCAAACAGCTGCTGATGAGACGAAGAAGTGACGATTACAACGGCCCGCTGCCGTCCATGGTGCTCACAAACCAACGGCACCGACGCTCATTTGTACGGATTCCTTTGCAGGCGCAGGCAAAAATTAATATTTTTACAGCGTCTATGGAGAATTTCACACCCGAGCAAATTCTTAAAATTTACTAGGCTAACTATTCCCTCAGCTGCGTATTCCTTCACATAATTCTTTCACATTTTCACTTTTCCCTTCCTTGCATTCTTTTATTTTCATTCTTCTTCTGTGTGTGTGTGGGTGCTGGTGCAAAACATGGCGAGCAACTCGAAAAAATTCGGAGAAAATATTTTCGCAAATGCTTGCTGTTCTCCGCCAAATTCTGTTTTTCAACTTTGCGCTCGTGTTGCTGCTTTCTTGTGGGCGCTTACTTACCGGATACTTGCTGCTATTACCCAGCGCCAACAAAAAAACACACTCTTAGTAAATGTAAAGTGAGTAATATCGTCCACAAATTATTTCCATTGAATGCAGCTACTTGGCCATCAGGGCAACGCCTTCATCTACGCGCCCTCTACACTCTGCTACTTAATGTACGCGTATACTGCCATTTAATTTTTTACTGCTAAGCGCCTTGGTAAGGTTAGTTTCACGGTAACTAGCCCTGAAAGAGCATAACAAGCATTGAAAAATATTTTCGAAAATTGTCCGACTCCTAAAACATCTTGAAATCGCTAGACTGTTAACTGGAAAACTGCTTTACTATGTTAGTTATGGTTCAGCTGATACTACGGAAGACCTCGTAGAAACCCTTACGAGTATATGTGCGCGTAATATTGAGGCTATTGCTGACGCTAGCACATCGATTGAGGAAGACCTAAATCAGTCTTTCAGTCGTCATTCTTAAGAGATGAGCATCTCTGTGACGTCGTTGTGGGGAATTTTGCGAAAAGATCTGAAAAGATCTTGGCCAACTTCCCTCCAAGTTCAAAATAACGCAAGAACTGAAGCCGTTCGACCACTAGAATCGTCGTATATTTATAAATTGGGCTTAGCATCAACTAGATCTGGATTTTCGTCGAAAAATCATCTTCAGCGAGTAGGCTGATTTTGACTGAATGGCTTCGTCAATAAGGAAAATATGCATTGTTGGTCAGACATAAATCCACACGTAATTCATAAGTCCCCATTTCATCCCGAAAAAATACAGTTTGGTGGGTCTTCTTCCGTGATGATGAAGACCAGCACGTGGCTTTGAATGAAATCGCTACCGCAATTTGACCCGAATATATTCGCCGCCTCGGTCGTCCAATTTGACGCCGTTAGACTATTTCCTGTGAGGCTACGTCAAGTCTGTTGTCTATGCCAACAAGCCAACGACAATTGATGAACTTCGTATAAATATAGAACGTAAAGTTGCAGTATTGGCCGATTTATGCTTGAAAATCTTCAAAAATTGGGTTCAACGTCTGGATTTCTGCAAGCGTGCCTGTGCAAGCCATGCAAAAGAAATCGAGTTCCATACATAATGGCATTACTATTAAGGAGGAAGCATGTTTTTATAATATTTAGTAACCATTTCAACTAGTTATTTAGCGTTTATTACCCTTGGAGCTTTTTTGCGTTTTTTGCTTCTTCTCTTCTCCTTTGTAAATATTGGATCTGTTTTAGGCTCTATACTATGTTAATGAATACAATGCGATTACAGAAAGACATCAATAAATCTGTATACACTACGAAATATGTGAAATGACAACTTGTACTCAAATCAATAAAATATTCAAAGCTTTTGCCGAGCTGGAAGGAACATCAAATGCCCATCTGCGATGCCGATAACACATCAAACTAGAACGACGCGTTCAAAAAAACATTATTTCAGCGCATTTCAGAGCAGACAAAATTTATGGATCGCTGCCGCGGACAATCGTCGTCATCACACGGCGCAATAATTTAAGTGACCGTAATGGTTGGGCAATGAATTCAGAGATGTTGCAAATAAGTGAGTACTTAGAAGCGTTCTTAAATGCGAGTGACATATTTTCATTATTCACGCACCAGTGGTTTAAGCAACAATATGGGCGCAATAAAATACGACGAAGTTAGTAGCGAAGTTAAATTTTTGATTGAAAGTATTAATGTGTGGAAAAGCAAAGAGTGTTTGGTAGTATATTTTAAATGTTTATACCCTGAACAGGGTATATTAACTTTGTCACGACGTTTGTAACACCCAGAAGGAAGCGTCGGAGACCCTATAAAGTATATATATAAATGATCAGGATGTTGAGCTGAGTCGATTTAGCCATGTCCGTCTGTCTGTCCGTCTGTCCGTCTGTCCGTCTGTCCGTCTGTCTGTATATATACGAACTAGTCCCTCAGTTTTTAAGATATCCTTTTGAAATTTTGCAAACCTCATTTTCTCTTCAAGAAGCTGCTCATTTGTCGGAACGGCCGATATCGGACCACTATAGCATATAGCTGCCATATAAACTGAACAATCGGAATCAAGTTCTCATATGGAAAACTTTCGCATTTGACAATGTATCATCACCAAATTTGGTATGGATTATTTTCTAGGGAAAAAATGTAATATCCGAGAAAATTGTTCAGATCGGTTAACTATAACATATAGCTGCCATACAAACTGTACGATCGGAATCAAGTCCTTGTATGGAAAACTTTCACATTTGACAATGTATCTTCACCAAATTTGGAATGTATTATTTTCTAAGGCAACAATGTAATATCCGAAGAAATTGTTCAGATCGGTTAACTATAGCATATAGCTGCCATACAAACTGAACGATCGGAATCAAGTCCTTGTATGGACAACTTTAACATTTGACAAGATATATTCACGAAATTTGGTATAGATTATTTTTTAAGGTAACAATGTAATCTCCGAAGAAATGAAATTGTTCAGAACGAGTTACTATAGCATATAGCTTCTATACAAACTGGACACATAGTTACTAACAGAAATGCACCTGTGAAGGGTATTTAGCTTCGGTGCAACCGAAGTTAACGTTTTTTCTTGTTTTGTAAATGTTTTCAGCTAAACTTTGACAAAAACTTGGGGTAAACATTACATCTCACGAGCGGTAATGTGCTGTTAATTGATTTATATTTAGTACTCATGAAACAAATTTTTAGACAGTGAATCCAAAATTATTTTTTTGTCGAGAATGAAGTCGTATATACCCGAAAACTATCTTTACTTCAGTAGATTTAAGCTCAAAAGTTATATTTAATATTATTAACAAAATGGAAACTGCTTTTATTGCCATAAATGAAAGCTTTAAATTGTTACATATATTCTTATAATATATGTATATTTGTATTACTTTCCAGCTTCGATGTCCGGGGGAGAGCGTTCGAAAAGGCATTGTACTGGTCGGACACCAACTCGTTTGGACCTCGCGCTTACTTCATTACGAATCAACAACCGGCAAAATTGACGGTCGAGAATGTTCAGTTGGATGATGAAGGCGTAAGTAAAGGGAAACTGACAATTCCCCATACATATATTATATCAAATTTCTGAAAATAAGAAAGCCATTCAAGTGCCAAAAATAATTTTCTTTATTCATTAATTATATTACAGTTTATTTCGAGACTCAAATGTCCATTTACATTATTGAGCTAACTCACTTAATTTCTCTCCCACAGGTATACAGATGTCGCGTCGATTTCCAGAACTCCCCCACGCGCAATCATAGAATTAATTTAACGGTTACTGGTACGTATATATACTGGACCTAATTCCACCATCAACCACGTAATTGCGTGGACATTCACCTCTTCATACACACAAATATACATATAAACAACGGCATATAACTCCCTCACACATGCTTTGTTGTGATTAAAATCGTTCTTTAATTTATACACATGTAGACATCGTGTTTTCATTACTCTCTTTTTGTCTCTCCTTCGCTGCAGTTCCTCCACATCAAATTATGGTTTACGATGCCTCTGGACGTGATGTCGCCGGTGCTGTGGGCCCGCTGCTCGAGGGCGACAACATTGTGTTGACATGTGAAGTGCGAGGCGGTAAGTAAAACTGTCCACTTAATGTGAATGTAATGTAAAAGGGAAGGATGAAGAAGACTGAAGACTGACAAACAGAAATTGCATTTTCACGTATTTTAGTACCAGTTGCTGAGCCAACAGAGGCATTCCAACGCTTAATTCACTTAATTTTACACATTTGTTATAAGCCTCGGCGGAGAAGGTCCTCAGTGGTTTTGTTTTATTGGTTTCGGCACAATTTTAGAGTGTTATTTTTCATACAGTTTCGACACAAGCGATTTTCAAGTGACGATTTCGATGACTCCGCAACCAGAAGAATGCTTAGTGTCACTCAAAAATTTGCGTTCGCGATAAAGCGGACTCCATAAAAGACTTATTCAACATTTTCAACGACCCTGATGACCATGGAAAACGAGAAAATGTCAAACATATTGAGCAGAAAAAAACATAACATTTTAAATCGCTAGACATATGTTTCGAATCATAAACGAACAGCCATATACATTATAAAAGACATATGAAGATCAAACTTCGCACGAATATTAAAAAAGGTTGTGCATATTTGATCAGGTAGTGTATTGGACACAGCCTTCATATAGGAGCTGCAATCGCAGGATATCTCGGAACGACTAATTGTGTGCAGGCCGTCGAGTTTAAAATATTATTATATTATATTTGATGACGGCAGAGTCAATTTTTCTTCATGTGAACGAGAAGTTAGCAATATCGGGAATTTTTAAATTTTAATTTTAAAGATTTCCAATAACTCCGAATTTCTTATATTTTTTCATCATTATGCACTCATGACTCGCAGGCACTTTCAACATCGTAAATCTCGTGCAGAGTCCTCAAGGTGCAAAACCACAAAACAACGAAAATCATCATAAAAGCGGTGGGAAGAAAAGCATAATTGAAGTCTGGTGGAAGCAATCCATATATATCAAACCATATTTGTATGTATACTTATATGTATAACAGAAAGCCACACATGTCGTTTTAAGTTGCTCGCCAATGTCCCGGTCATTACTCACACGCCGCAGAGAGCGCGCTTACGTGTCGGCCGGGAGACACTTTTTTGCCCGCAGTTCAAACTACGAAATAAAGCGAATAATCCTTTTTTCCAACAAGCATGAGATTTAAGATATTATTTTCGGCTGACAGCATTGAATTTTTTTTAATGAACTTTTGCAGCGAAATTAAAGAAAAAGTGTAAAACATTAAGAATGCTCGCCAGTGAGCCAAGAATTTCAACACATTTCTCATTGCTAAGCGGCAGAGGAAAAAGTCTGTGCGAACTTTTCAACTTAATCACAATCAAAGTAAAGCTCCAGGCGAGCGGGCAACACAAACGAACACGAACACACGCGCATATCTATTTATTCCAGCCTTTGTGTGGAGTAAAAAGGCTTAATGGTAATTTGCGGCATGTTGATTACATTGTATTTAGAGCTTTATAAATTATACGTAAGCGCTAATTCACATCCGCTAGGAGGAGAAATTTTTGCAGCAGGCCAGTTCCGGCTACGATGTCTGCGCCACTTTTGGAACATTTTCCATGAAAGGCCATGGCGGCAGTCAGGCGGTTCGGCAGTGGGACATAAGGCCAGAAAGGCGGCAGGGTTTTCTAAGAAAAATAGCACGCACACATACATACGCGTATTGTGTGGCAGTCGACACTTTGTGCCCCTTTCGGCATTTTTCTCATTTGTTTAATGTGCCGAAAACAATAGCCTCCGCACAATTTATGAGCAAATTAATTAAATCGATGTTTTAAGTGCAGGCAAAAAGCAAAATGTAATAATAAGCTTGTATTGTGTGAGCAAGTGAGCGAGCACGAACAAAGGCTACAGCTAAGTGCCAAAGCGGCAGCCAACGGGCCGAGAAAGCCAAAGAATTGCAAAGAGAAAATATCTCGAGTTGGCAGCAAGTGTTGTGCGTAGAAACATATGCCGCAGGCACATGCCACATACGAGTACACCAACACATACATATTTCCCATTGCCTTGCTGCCCGTATCCACCTACCGGCGTCGACCGCAACGAGAGCGGAAGGATTACCGGGTATAATATTATTTTACCACAATGTGGGTGTAGACGCTTACGCTAAAACAAGAGCTCAACGACCATAACACACAGTCTGGAAAGAATAAAACACACGATTTTCTGATTACAGACATTTAGCTATAAATATGGTATGTGTAGTAGTAGGAGGTATGTGTAGGACACACATTCAACCGGCATTGCTAGGTATACATATATACCGTATACTTGTGGAAGGAAAGTACACACAGCCGTTAGACAACACTCCTGTGACGGGTCAGTTTGTTCGTCTAGGCTGAGCAGGCCCAGGGGTCTATTTAGTAGCGCAGCAATGACAAGCATTCAGCATGTGGCACAAAAATGTAAGGGGGGTGCGTTGGCGTTTAAAAGGCAGAGTTTGAGGTGGTAAGGTGTTCTGGGAATAAACAGAGCTTAAATTAGCAATGAGCGACTAATCTATGCAAGATATTATATAAAGTGCCAAATATATTTAATTTAATAAATTTTAGCCTCATTACCTTACAGAATTTATATCAAATATTCATAATTGATTTTAACAAACTTTGGTATTCATACGTGAGCCGTGAAGAGCTAAAACTTTGTGGAAAAACGTACCCTCAGTTTTGTGGTACGTAAAACGGAACTTAGAAAACGATCGATTTTTACGGTTATGAGATGAAAACAAGAAAAAACGTTAACTTCGGCTACACCGAAGCTAATACAACTTTCACAGGTGTATTTTTTTTAGTAACTATGTGTTCAGTTTATATGGAAGCTGTATGCAGTAATAGTATATATAGTAATCCGATATGGAGAATTTTTTCGGATTTTATATTACTGCCTTAGAAAACAATCTATACCAAATTTCGTGAATATATTGCGTCAAATGCAAAAGTTTTCCAAAGGAGAACTTGATTCCGATCGTTCAGTTTTTATGGCAGCTATATGTTATAGTGGTCCCATATCGGCAGTCCCGACAAATAATCAGCTTCTTGAAGAGAAAGTGACGTTCACGTATATATACAGGCGGACGGACGAACAGACAGATAGGCGGACATGGCTAAATCGACTCAGCTCAACATACTGATCATTTATATATATACTTTATGTGGTCTCCGACGCTTCCTTCTGGGTGTTACAAACTTCCTGACAAACTTAATATACCCTGTTCAGGGTATAAAGAGGGTTCCAAAAGACTTCTTTCCCGATATGCAACCTTTGTCTTTGCATTTAATTAAAAAGTTCAAGGAGATTAGATCTCTATTCGCCACTTTCGATTCCCTTTAGCGGCGCTGCATGGATGTTCGGTCCCGTGAATGCAAATAAATATCAATTATTAGAGAAAGTTTCCACATAAGGACAACAAAAACAAAATTTCCCGAAACAAGCAACAAAGCACAACTAATTTGTTGTTTTGTTCGAGTCAATCGGTTCTTGGCTGCAGCGCCCCTTAAACAAACATACACTTATTTGTGTTTGTGTGTATGTCTGTTGGTCTGCTGCGCCAACAACAAGTCATAAATTATGTAATTTATAGTTTTCTTTGTTGTAACAGCTTATTAGCCAAATAAGTATTTTAAGCCTTGCCTGTGGTTGGGTTCGTGTCCCGACCAATGTCTGTCGAAGGGCGGTAAAGAGCAAAGCAAAAGTGCATGTGTGTGGACATAGCGAACAGTGTGGTGTGAGTTTACATATTACTGCGGCCGACACGAATGCGGCTCGCCATCATAATAATTTATTTATAGGTGTAAAATTTATTTATTTAAATGCATTCACTCTCCACTAAGTTCGCTTGCACAAATTTAATCTTGAACTGAATGCGCAACAAACGCAAATTTGCTTATTTGATGCCTTTGCTTTTGTAACACCGACTTACCTGCAGTTTTGTGGAAATCATAAGCATCTTATGTCTCCGATTTTAGAGTTTCCAAGGTTTTTTTTTGTACACAGATAAAGTCGTCCATAAACGTTGGCTCATAATTTGATTTACTTGACTATAGAAAAGAGAATTTAATAAAACTAAACGGCAAATAAAGCAAGGCTCGTACAAAACTTGCATCCATTAGCTCCTACGTGAAGCCCTCACACCCAAGCACACACATGTTCCTGCTGCTCACTTGTTTACGGAGCACGTTCAATGGCTTGACATTTAGTCGCTGCTGTGGCTGTGACACTAAGGACTCATAGGGAGCAGTCAAGGATGACAGTTGTGCAGATTAAAACGGAGTAATGCTTTTCATTAGCTGATGCTATTTTCACTTGTTCATTTGCACTCGTCCCCCCACACACACGCTCCAAACGAAACATTGTAAGAAGTATAGATGGAAGGCTATTACTTCGCTGGATGATACTTCGGTTGGACCGGCTGCTGTACTTCTGACAATGTGAGGATGTGTGTATGTAAGCATAGAGGAGCACGTTTAGCGCAGTTGGGAGGAGTCCTTAACAATTGCCAATA
The DNA here is from genome assembly GCA_027475135.1 of Bactrocera correcta. NCBI lineage: Eukaryota > Metazoa > Arthropoda > Insecta > Diptera > Tephritidae > Bactrocera > Bactrocera correcta. The sequence goes on from CM050323.1 coordinate 107,539,075, forward strand.
GAGCTACTTCAACTTTGACTCAAAGGCCAGAGCCAATCACGTGGACACACACACACACACCCCGTGAAAAAGAATTGCAGAAATGGCAGTTGCTGTGCTCGAGATACTCGTATATTAAGAAATAATTGCCAATTTCGTTCGCAATCAGTAAATTAAATTGCAATTAAGCAATCGAAATCCGATCGAAATACCACAAGTGATTCCTATTTTTATTTTGCTTTTGCATTTACTTTATATTTCACCTTCACTGCAATGCTTCTTACTTAACCACTATTTCACTGCTACGGCGAACGTGCTGACCCACTCCTTGTCGAAGTGCCCTCCACGGTGCTTTATTGCCTCTGAATGGTGTGATTTCAATTGGAAATAGATAAAGCCACCAGCCACCCGAGCTGCGAAAAAACGCAATATGCCGCGGTGTCAGCAGTACGAAGCATGGTAATAGCGCGGCATGCCGGCGTGGCGATGTGGCGGCAGTGGATTGTCCGTTGTCCTACATGTGATGTCACGGCGCTGCTGCAAATTCACGTAAACATTTTAATCCGCTAAGCTTTCATTCGCTCGGTTCCATTTCATGGCGTGCATCGCAGCGTTGCTGTCGAGCACTGTAAGCGTCGTCGTGCATTTCGATTTCCACAAAACTGCTGCTGCAAACGGACGCGCTAAACCTCCGGCAAGGCGACGGCACAACAGCGCTTGTCAGCTGAAGGTAAGACTTGCTGCTGCAAAAAATATAAACAAAAAGGGAGAAGCAAAAAACGGCACTTCTTCAAGGTGATCAGACCGTGTGGCAGCTGTTGTTGCAAATGGAGCAACTACGGAACGCATGTTGCATGCCGCACGTAAGCGAAATTTTAACCAACTGATTGCAAGAACTTTTATTACCACTACCAGTGCAATGGAGCTTTTATTAGTGCCTTCTGCTCTTGTTGCCGTACGTTTCTAAATTGATTAAATTGCATGATTCGATGCTCTCTCTCCGTGCACTCCAAGCTACATATTTTGACTACCCGGCCACACCCACACCCACACTGCATATGTTGTTTGTTCTTGTGTACAGCAATAAAAGCTCTTTCTATTGAAATTCCGTTGGAGTTGCAACCATTTAATTGAAAGTGAATGGGCAATTGATAGCAGTTGCTTTGAGGAATTCTGCATGAGTTCGATCTCTAGCAACGCACGATGGTCATTTGTGACTGGTTGGTTGGTTTGCTGACGAAGTGAATTAAATACATTTCATAAGAAATATACAAATATACATACATTTTAAGTATTTTTTTTTTGTTTCGGGTATAATATACTTCCACAGATTTTACGTTGCATTGGAAATTGAGGCTATAACTTTATTTAAAAAAAACGTTAAATAAGAATATGCCAATATCGAGGCATTTAGGGGTCCATTTGGTGTGTTAACTTCAAAAAAGGCGAATTCTGGAATTAAGAAAAATATATATATATTAACTGTTTTAAAATTAAAAGTATATATATATTTTAAGAATACACAGTTTTCAAAAACAATTAATATGTTTCGAGTTGGACGAGGTCTCCGAGTGATCAGATGTTCTGAGCAGTCACTCAAGCAAATTTGAAAAATGTAGTTTCTACTTCTCATTATATTCTCACAAACTTTTTGAAATTAAATCAGCATCATTATAGAATCAAAACTTAGAAATAACAAGAGATATGAGTAGTGGTAGCTGTGATGAAGTGTGTGAAAATGGCCAACAACTTACAAAAACATGAAATAATTGGCTAAAAATTTCATTTAAGCCCCACAGCAGGTAGCAAACTGGCAATCACTGTTGACATAGTTATTTGATTGAAGAATTCCACTCTGCCTACATTGTATGCCACATCAATCCTTCTTGAGCTAGATGTAGAAACTTTCACTTGCTCAATTACGCAATCTGCATTCCTTTATTCCGGCAGCCAAGCGCTGAAGCATTTCACTAATATGTCTAGATATTAAATCAACAGTGTTATTGCCTGAATTAGGGCAGCAACCAGATCCCCATCCACTTTCACTAACTCCGAAGAGCCAAATCGGCTCACTACCACAAATGCTTTTGCATTGTTGCGTGGATGGATTGGCCAAATATGATGCTTTTGCTTTCGTTGCTCCTAAAGTTGCTCACTTTTCAGGGAGTCTGCAATTTTCTCGTGTTGCTTTCAGTCCCAAGGATGTGCATTGATTGGCTAAGTATTGTTTGTGGATGGCCAATGTTCTTTCAAAATTCTTTCATACAATGATGTCAGCAGAAAATGTCTATTGAGATTTCTACGCATCTGTTGCCACTAATAGGCAGATTACAGATCAATATTCTTTTAGTTTGAGGAAGCCTAACGTAATTTTGGCCCCAAGTTCTCAGACACTTTTGTCTAACATTCTGTTGTCATTTATGTACAGAATACACTGGCACTGCCACCAACAAAAAAAAATGCAAAGTGGAGACTTTCTGTTATACACATAACTCATCATATAATTAGATTAAATAGATGTTGCTGAGAATCACCACACCTGTGGAAGTTATAAATGTGCGCTGGGATATACCATAGTTTATGTATGTACGAAGCATGTTCGGATGTACCAAGGCGGGTATGCACACCACGTTTTTTACACCAGAAGCAGCTGCAAATTTAAATAAATTCTTTTTGAGAAAAAAAAGCAGAAACAATAGTTGAACCATAGCAGACTCAATTATTCAGAAACAAAAGAATAAGGCACCCACTTGCCAGTCATAGCAATAATAGTTGAGAGTGAGTTGAGATGGCAGCACATGAAAGACTCTTACGAGCGTTGGAAATAATAGCAGCTAATTGTTCATATGGTACCGGAAAAGCTTCAGTTCCAACAACCATTATCTAATAAATTTACCTCTTCAATAAGACTCGAAAATTTAACTTTTTGTTATAAATGCCAAAAAGTTTATGGAGACATCTACTCGATATTATCCAATAACTGGAAAAGTACTTTTGGATTGGACACTATTTTGACTGAATGATTTCGATGAACCATGATTATCCTTATGAGATTTGGTCGTCTGCACATGTGTTCTCCAAACATATGAGCCATTTGCGATCTTTTTATACTTTCGTATGCCAAGTTTATTCACGTGTTCGCAGTCTTCGACTTGCTTTGGTGATGAGTGCTGTGGCTTCTACAATTTTTTTGCGCGAGCCACCTTAGTCGCTGCGCTTTGATAAAGCGTAGGATATTTTCACCATTTATAAGATAGTCTATCTGATTTTGTATAGGGTCAGTTTAGATTATTGCCTATTGAATATTTGATTTAAACAGTTTCATTAGGAACACGTATGTCTTGATACTCAGACCTGTTAGTTATCGCCACTGAGTTCAAAACCCATCTAAGCAAAGGCTTTCAAAGCGTTTCATTCTTTGTCCAGCATTGTGTTTTCTGGACATCCGTAAATATTTCTTTTAATCTTCATTATTTTTTAGGCTAAATTATTTATTAGGCTAGCTGCCGCTTCAATGTAAGTGGAAACTTTGGACAGGGCATGGATGTTGTCGCTGATTATAGCGATGTCGTCACGTATGCTAATGTCTGCGCAGCTCTATTTAATATCATATAAATTATTTATTATTTAAGCCTTCCTTTCAGTACGTATTATGTAACTCATTAAGTATTTACTAGTTGTGTATCCAGTTTTTCTCATACAAGCCGCACAATAAGATAGCCAATTTCCAGTTGAACGCCTACAGTTGTTTTTCAATTGCCACATAACGGTGCATCCTTGGCAATGCTCCAATGCTCCAATTGCCATTATAAGCACCCTCGAATAAATATTCAAAAGAGAATACGGCGCAGCTTGTAGAACAACTCCTTCAAAATAACTTTAAGCAAATTTCGACTTGCAAACCGTTAAATTTTGCGGTTGCCCAGCTGCATGGCCGTGCCTTCCACCTGACACCTGCCGAGCCACTCCGTTGACTCGATTGCCTTTTGGGTGCGCTTAGGTGAAATTTGCATTTCGTTTCCGGTATTAACGTTGCTCATACAACTTGTATCTTACACATTCACTGGCCTTAAACCCTTTTCTTCAATGACTGCTCCTTTGATAGTGCACTCGCTCGCTCGCTCGCCCTTTTGTTGCATTGTCGCTCGTTTCCCGTTTGCTTTTCCGCTCCATCGTTGTTGTAAAGCGATTTTGTTATGCATGTTTTTTCTTCTTGTCGACTTAAAGTTGACTAATGTATGCCTCTTTTTGTTGTATTTGATTTCTCTTGTATATATATATATGAGTGTGTATGTGTGTGTTGAGTTTGGTTGGTCCTTGTTTTATTTGCAAATGCCTCTCCGGTATTCATTTACATTGTAAGTGCGAAGTTTGTTTGCCTACCAACTCGACTGAATGTACAATTTCGACTGTTGCCTCTAAACGAATTCATTCGAAGCCTCTTTGTGTGGTGTTATTTTTGTTTGCGATTTTCCTTGTGCGCGTGTTTTTTCCTTTTATTTTTATTATTGTGTTATTTTCGGAGCTTCCCATGCATATTTGCATATTTTGAAATGCGAAATGCGAAAAAATAGTATGCAGTCTTGAAAGTTCGGATCCAATGCTTGACTTACAATTTCGGTAACAACATCCTTTTCGGAAAATTCACCAACCAGCAAAGTGGGAGTTAGAAAGGAGGGCAGGATGAAGCACAAGAAAAATTGACGTAAAATGTAAAAGAAGTATTTACTATTTTCAATGCTCAGCGAAAGGTGTGAAGCGAGGTGGTGCCAGCCCTTAAGCCCACTCTCGCCTCTGACACAATCACTTCGTTTGCTTAACAGGCGGTAAGTCAGTCAGACTGAGACTCAGCAATTTACTTGTGCACAGCTCGTTGCTCACTTTTTGTGCAAACATTTGTATTCGAGAGTGTGTTGTGGAATCTTTTTGTAAACGAGAGTATGTAAATAAACATTGGGCTTGGGAGCAGTGTCGTTTCAACCCAACTTGGGTGCCACAAAACATTAAAAGTTAATCAAGGCGTTTGCCGGCGTCGCCCATTACCTCTTGATTCTTGTTCGGCAGTTAAAGATACATTTACATAGTTGCAAATTAAAGAAGTTCAGGGAAACTGAGTGCCAAATTAGAATAGTTATCCTTCCAACTTTCATCAATAGCAGATAACAAAAAATATTACAGATTTTTGTATAAAAACGATTTCAACAACTTGCAATTTTTAAACGAATTTAATTCATATGAATTTACTATAAATGCTATATCAAGTTAGAGTACGATTTTTCTGATGGATATAATTAAGTTTTCTATTTTTCATTTAAAACTCAAAATATTCGCATATTTGTGGCTGTGGTTGACTCAGTACTTCTCTCACGTACGGATATTTGAAATTTTTTCTTGCTTTCGCCGCTAACACCACTAAGGTTGTGTTCAGCTAATTAAACCACAACAAGCTTTAAAGCTCATTGAAATTTTTAAGCTGTGAGCTTGTTAAAAATTGTGCTGGAATTTAAAAAATACCAGAAAGTGAGAGCTTAAGCAGCGTAGGAATTTTAGTTTTATATTACATGTTTTAAACGTCAGTAAAGACTGTATATAATTAACTTCAAGGGACCGAATACTATTTTACGATTTAAAGTGTTTTCATTATATGGAGAGAAGACATACATATAACAACTAATATTCGAGAAAACATTTTCTAATAACTTAGCGACTCACAGTGCTCAGTGGTCGTTCAATGACAACTGATTATTATTATTTTTTTTTTTTGTCAACTTGTTCCTATAACCTTACTCCAACTGTATCATGATTTACTTTGTCAGTAAGAATAGCGGATACGGCAAAATTTTTATCAACTTGATGTAAATATGGATATAGTGATATCCTAAACCAACTCAACGTTGATGAATCAGACTACATTCTCCCAAGGCTGGATTTCAAAAGATACTTCAAGATGACGATACCCTCTAGACGAGAATGAAGAAGGGACATAATACGGGAGGAAGATACCATATCAGTCTATACTGACGGGTTCAAAATGAACTGCGTTATAGGAACGGGAGTATATCTAACGATTTAGACATTTCTCTCTCTATCCGTCTACCGAACTCGGCTAGTATCTTCCAAGCGAAAGTACAGGGCATAGAGAGAGGCTTCAAAGCTCTATTGAATAATTACGAGAGGATACACAAAGCAGCAATATACACGGATGGCCAGGCGGCTCTCTTGTCCTTGTCGTCGCCCATTTCCAATTCCAGCATAGTTCTTAACTGCAAGAAAGCACTGAGCTCACTAAAAGACAAACTCCACCTAGCAGCAGGAGCTATCGAACATTAGTAGCTTCATCGTAACCTCAAAATGGTTTGAAAGAGAAGATGGAACGCGATAACAATAATAAAAAGGTCTATGACATATGCATCAAAATGGCACAGCTAGTGCTAAATGAGCCCGAAATAAAATAGGGCGGCACTTCTACCTACCTACCTTGCAATAATTGACGATTCCATGCGATCAGAGATCCTCATCGTTTCACTCAATGGTGGGCTGAAATCCTTGATAACTTGCACAAAACCTTGACGAAATGAGTGCTTATGTCTCTTCACAAGCCTTGGATAAAAAATTAACTTCATGAAACGTGTTGATACAAACTCTCCCACCCAACTATATGAGCTCCAAAAAGGCAATTTTTCTAAATTATAATTTGGTCCAGGGGATTATAGAAAATATATACCAAAATATTCCGAAGATTAGACATGTATAAGGGAACGAACTGAACAGTTATCAACAAGCAGCTAAATTCATCGTCCTTTGAGTTTACTACAAGTCAAACGGATTATTTCGTTATAAACAATATGGATATATAATACAGCGTTAAAATTAAGTCATTTCATTCTGTAGAGTTTCCCCTGTATCTAGACGCAAAAAAATGGAGTTTATTATGGTTTTCCTCTCATTATCTTATGTCTGAAGAGGGTCGTGAACTCGAATGGCAAAGTCTATAAGGCATACTGTCTAAAGTCTATTAAATAGCCTTACCTCTGGCATTATAGGATTTCTCCATTTACTTTCGTCTCATCAGGGCTGAGGAGGAGCAAACGTTAAATCCGTACATCTTGAAATGCAGGTATGTCATAAAGAGCTTGTACAGACCAGGTCAGCAAAACGTCAAGAGTGCTGGCAACGTAATCAAATAAGCTTGTGGCAACGGTCTTGCGGTTACGGAGCAATGTAATGTCAACCACAAGAACATTATACGCCAACATAGTTGCAAAATGAGCAGTCATCAACAGTTAAAATGTTTTATTCTTCCTATCGAATGCACATACATACATATTATACTTATATAAAACGCTATTATTGCAGTTCTTCGTGCGAACAGAAGAGCACTGCAGTTCATGCCAGTTGAGCGAGCCATTTGGGCGACCCATTCACTGTGAGCCTTGCTTGTGCATTGCCGGAATGTGTGTATTGGCGAATCGGGAACGCTGCGCTTTGCATTACTTAAAATAATAATAATTCTGTGGTTTTCATTTCCTGCACTGACCCAAACAGCCCGCCTTCGCTTCATGCGCATTGAGCACCGCAGAAATATTACTTTTTCTTATGCCACTGCTGTAGAAGGAGCAGAGAAAATGCCATCAACCTACACATATTGCTGAACTGCAGCTTTCAAGATCATCAAGGAAGTGAGGTGGCCCGAAGCAAACGAATTCAAAAACGTCTTGCAGCCGCATACTTAAATGGGAGCTTTGCCTGCTTTTATGGATGCAGAGAGAGGGGGGCGCAACCTATATGCAGTTATGTGTGTCGAACATCTTGGTTACAATCTGTTTTACTATTACGACCATGCAGAAAGTTTGCAGCAGTTTCAGTACTTGACAGAAAATTAGAATCTAAACGTGGTAGTCATTGCACCGTGTAGACTGCGACTGCGACTGCCTAAGTATCTGGGTTAAGGGTCGTTTCGCCGATTCTGTGTTGAATTGCGTTGTTACAAACATAAAAAAATATATCATGTGATATTGAAATACTTTTATTAACAATTAATTAAGCATTCTTATTCATATGTTATTTCAGGTCGACCAGACCCTATAGTCAACTGGTTCAATGGCACGCAAAAACTGAATGTGGGCGATGGAGATACGATGGCCCGCCATGTGACTACAAATCGTTTAGATGTGCTGAATATTCCACGTTCAGCTCTCAACACTACCTACCGATGCCGTGCTTACAACACGAAGTTGGTACCACCAATCGAGCGCAGCATACGCATCGAGATGCTATGTGAGTGAGAAAATCCAAAACTTAATAAATATTTATTTCCTTCCTTTATTGAAATATTTTGAAATTTATTTGCTTATTATAACGTACCCTTATATCCAATCACATATTCAAATTTGAGTCAAAGCAAGAAATTTTTCGTTACAGTAAGTCCAACATCAGTGAATCTCACAAATAAGCTGAAAGTTTTCTCTTCCGGCACTCAATATAATTTGACTTGTGTCGTCGCCGGTTCAGTGCCGGACACCGAGATACGCTGGATGCAGAATAACCGGCCTTTCAAGCGAGGAACGGTAAGTTGTGAAGGAAGTGGACTTAAATGGTTTGTTTAACTGAAAGATTTGTGGGAGTTAATATTGGTGGAATTATAAAGAATTATATAACTAATTAAGCTGGACATATAGCTTTCACTGTCTGAAGTCAAGTTCATGTAAGCACAAAGAGGAAAGTAATGGAACTAGTATAAATTCAGTTATCGAACACATTTCGACTATATTCAGGAATAAGCATGAATTATGAATTATGAATGCAATTCATTCTCAGGAGTATACAAGTGAAAATAATGTTAAAAAAAAAACATTTTTCTTTAATTTTGTTTATATAAAATTTTTAATGAATACAATCCAAAAAATATTTCCCGAATTTTTTTATTCAAAAACATATATTTTTTTTTATTTTTTCCGATATAAAAAATGTATTCTTTAACAAGTAAAAAAACTATTTATATTATTAATATTTTTTGATATAAAATTTTATACGAATATAATTAAAAAAAAAATTTTCTTTAATTTTTGCTGATATAAATTTATGTATATATATTATATGAAAATTTAATGAAAAATTTTTGTTTTGAAAAATAAAAAAAACACATTTCACTTTAAATTTTTATATACAATTTTTAATGAATATAATACAAAAAAAATTTGTTTGGAAAATTTTTTTTAAATTTTTCTATTATAAAAAATTTAGTCTTAAAAAATTTAAAAATGTGGGTGTCTTAAATTAATTGTTTAATTTTTTTTTTTGTTAAAAAAATATTTTTCTTTAATATATTCTGATATAAAGTTATGAATATAATGCATAGATATTTTCTAAAATTTTTGATAAAAAATATTTTTTTTTTATTTTTTTCTGATAGAAAAATTTTAATCTAAAACTTTTAGAAATTTTAATTTCTTAAGATCTTAATTATATTATTTTTTAAATTTTGCTTTAATTTTAATGTGATTCAAAATGATTATCCAGTTAAAGTTATCTCTTTACTAATTCACTTTGCCATGCGTTATCCTTTGAAGACAGCTTTAATAGGTTCAAGAGAAACCCACAGTGAAGAAATCCATAATATTTAGATCCCAGAGAAAGACAAACAAATAATTATATATAACTAAACGATCACTCTCATATTTGTCCCTAGCTAACGACGACACAAAGCAACGGCAGAGTCTTCTCCACGCTGTCCTTCCATCCACAACCCGAAGACGACGGCACATTGTTGAAGTGTGCAGGCTCCAATCCGCGGCTGCCCATCTCCGCATTGGAAGATTCCATTTCACTAAATGTGATATGTAAGTAAATTGCTAATACAGATATTCTGTTTTAGTTTCGCTTTTAGTAAAGTAAATATTCAAATATTTAAATAAATAAAACAATTTTAGTCAAAATTTATATCAATTACCGCCTTTAAAAAAGTTCCTCGACGAATATAACATCATTATCATAGAAACATTTTGATTCAAGTTCATTATTTGGAATATATAGCTTTATAAGAGAGCGCAGCTTCCTCGTGTGCGAAGTTTTCGCTGCATTTGCATCGATTTCGCACAAATATGATTCTAACAGGCTTACAAATGGGAAAAGTTTCACAATAAATCTAAATTATTTGCTGTGCGCAATTTCGCCATGCTTTCGGTAAAAATGTGCAAACAATTCACCTTACCAGCCGGCTGCTGACATAATAACGCTGCAGTAAATTTCACTTTTCGATTATCTAAGCCGCAAACATGTCAAAACTCCAACTCGCCGACTTTCGAAGGTTGAAAATCCGACGAGTTTGATAGCATCTAACGGCTGCAATGTCAAAAGTAGCAAAAAACTAAAACGCTCTCGGCACATTTAGAAACTCGAGTTCACACACCCACACGCTCATCTATACACGTAGACACTTTTGTGTCGCAGTGTGTATGTATATGAATATATTCATGTGATATTCAATAAAGTTGTCAGCGCTTGTTTTATTGTTTCCCACACATACTCACACATTCACTTGTATTTTCATGCACACAAATATATGCACGTGTATGTGTGTGCTCGCATACGTGTGTAATTTAATGAATGTATAGGTTTTTCTAAACATAATCATAAATTTATTGAAATGCAGACTTAAATAGAAAATTTATGACCGTAGCAGTAAAAGCGAGTACAACACGCGAGAGCGCCGCAGTTGAGAGGGAGGCAGGGCGAGGAAGTGGCGAAGTTACACAAACGCTTTCACTCCCTCCCCCTGGAGCATATGTATGTACATAGTATGGCAGACACGTTCGGTGTAAGGAGCAAGTTCTTGTGCGACGGGGCGCTCACACGACCGTTTGTCATTCCGCCAGCGCCCATGCTGTGGCATTGCCAATGGCTTTCAGCACAGCGAGCACATGCCATGATGAAAGCTATGAAAGTTTTATTTCTTCGAAAACGGTTATAAATAATGAATTGTACGGTGTGACAAACAGACAACAAATAATAAGCAAACAGGGGAGCACAAAAATATGCAGATTTTTATTCGAATGCGCGAAACGAGGATATATTGTACAAGTTGTGGTCCGAGGGGTATGTGTGTTCAACCAGTGGGCATACCGGTCAGGATGCCTTGGATGTGGATATGTGTACTGACATATTTAGAGGCACTAATGTGTTTGGAAATTGCAGAGTAAGGACAATATTTGGTTTGAATATAAATGTGAGTGCAACGAGAGAGTTCAAACACTCCCACTCAATGAATATGTAATATTTTTCATAAAAGTGCGCTAATAACGGTTTCGCATTTTAATTTTTTCAAGTTATTTTTATATAAGGTGTCCTTCTTTTTCTTCTTTTAGTGTTAAGAGTCTTAAGTCTACTAGGTTGAATTCACCTCACATTTGCGTTAGTTCATAGGCAACTCCACTAGTTATCATAATTCTTTGTAATCTATTACGATGACGTAAAGCAAAGCTGAAACTTCCACTTCCATCCCTTAAACTTAGCAAATATTTTTATTGGTACACCTTGGCATGTAATGACACCTTCAATTGAGCCATCCAAAAAGTAGCGCAGCGTATTTTACGATACCGTTGTTCCTGGCAACTTTACGAGCCCTCAATTGCAATCAAGCTTATTTATATATTCACTCGTTGTACGCAAATATGTACATAGATATTCGCTCCGTGTATTATTTGCCAAAAAGTTTCCGGTTTGTGTCTTTTATTTATTGCATCTGCAAGTACTTTGAGTACGCACATAGTAAAATGTGTGCCAAATTTGAAAAGTTTACAAATAAAATTACGCGAAACAACGCAAATACCCAAAACAATCTGACAACCTGCGATAAGGTGGAAAAGATATAAGCCAGCGGACTGCTCATATTTCATCGCTAAAAATAATTTCGCATGCATAACCGCAAATAATTTTATATTTGCAATCTTCCTATAACTTTTTCTACTCAAATAAATTGATCAGCGCGTTGGCCCTGGTTACCCCGCTGAGGAGCAAATAAACAACCAAACTTTTGGATGTTTGTGTGTTGAGGGTAATACGTAAATGGCGAAAAGGTAATAAGGAAATTGTTTTTAAATTTGGGCAAACTGTGTAAGGATATCTTCACGTAATGCTTTAAAAGTCCCTTTTCCATCTGAAGCTCGTAAAAAGCAATTTTTACTTCCACTGAAAGATAGACAATTTTCTCACAACTTTTTGTCTAGTAATTTGTCTTTAAAAGTAGAAAAAGTCACATGAAATTGTCATAACCAACATTAAATGCTTAGTAAGGCTTCTAAAAGAATGCAGATCAAGCTGATATTCTGAATATAACTTCAATATATTTCTAAAACCTAGAAGATGATCTATTTCGGATTATCTACTTTTTTAAAGAAAAGAACAAAGAAACTTCCAATTTAATGAAGAATGCATATTATCATTCGAAATAACATTTTTGGCGTTTATTTTTTGAAGATTGTCTCTTTTAAATATTAGCCGCGGCTGCGTCTCAGATGGTGCATCCTTTGAGTTCAATGTTCCATAACTCGTTTGAGAATTTCGACTGGTAACTGGCTATTGACACGCGTGGTATTTTGCACCTAGGTCTGAATCGAAGCGAGATTGTTCGCATAGGCTTCAGAATTTTCATATCCCTACAACCTGGTGGCCAATCGGTCAGCCCAAAACTAGAAATTATCTACTCATCGAATTGTTCTCTCATTAAATTCATTGAATGATGTGATGCTTGGGAAGTTTAAATCAAATGACGTCGAGATTACAACAAAATTTGGCTCGAAATCTTCGGATCTTCTTGGAACTTTTCAAAAGCCCATAGAGCGAAGCGATGTTGATTGGGATGGCGACAGTTCTTTTTTTGTACGCTTTTTTTTACGTTCTCGACGGAAAATGTGCCAAGTCGTTCCATACGTCAGTCCGAGTTGCTGAGAACAGAGGCGAAACTAGTCTCAACGGTCTTCGTGTACACTCTCAGCTTCACTGGGTACTGAACGTCGTTAACTCGGTCGAATATTATGTAATAATGAATGATGAGTTTCCAGATGGATGATGGTGTTGCGAATAGGTATGGTAAAAATTACTTGAAACAAGACAGTTCGCCTATTTTGCCTCGCTATCTCAGTTAGTCCCCTCCCAATAAGATAGTTTTTAAATTCAGCTGCGTTTACTTAGTATTACGAGCATAATTATTTAGTGCATCAATAGCAATCATAAACATAATTAAATTCAAAAATGTCCCCTCAGCTGACTTTACACTATTTGTATAGAAACTAAAACTTTAACTTTTAAATGCGACTATAATCCGTTGGCAGAAACAAAAAAAAACGTACAAAAGCTAAAAGAGCCATTGTGGAACTGCGGAAAAGTTCGTGCTGCAGCAAAAGTTTGTGACAGCAAAAAGTTACCCGACAGTCTCAACCGAAACTGGCAAAAAGGCGAAAAACAGTTACTCTTAAAAATAGCCGAAAACAAACCCAACATTTTTAAGTTGGCAGCGCAGAGTCGAGCATGCAAGCCGAAAGTAATTCTTCTTGTCATTTAGCTAATTAAAAATTTCAAACATTTCTTCTGCATGTAAGCGCCTCATATGTGGCCGACAAGATTTTAATTATAAGAATGAATAGTTGCATAAATAATAAAAAAAAAAACAGCAACAAAGTTAACACAGAAGTCCAATAGAGTTTCTATGTTAATATTTTATACATATTTCGTTCTCTATTTTCTTTGAAATGTGTTCGTGTGTATTAAAGTTTATAACCTTATGATTACAATAATTACTTATCGTACATAATTGCATAAAACCACAATACTTGAGAGAAATCATTTTATTAGCAAATCATTTTTCTTCTTTTTTACAATTATGTGCTTCTGCTGGAATATCGTGCCATCGCGGGATTGCCACTAACCAACACGAAACCAAAACTCCATGATACTTCTTTCGTTTATGCCCTACCCAACAGATCCACCACAAGTGACACTATCGCTGGGTTCCACACTTAAACCGGACGAAATTAAGGAAGGCGATGATGTTTACTTCGAGTGCCACATAAAAGCTAATCCGAAGGAGCATCGTATCACATGGTCACACGATGTGAGTGAAATTCCTATTAACTCAATGATATTTGCTTTATTCAAATAAGATGTAATATATTACTTAAGCTTGAGTATTGTGTATTCCTCATAATTTGCACTCATCTTGTTATTTTGCTCAAGAATTTCGACAATTTTTATTGTGTGAATGTAGTAGAAGTGGTCATTCCATTAGCCGCATACTTCGAAGGCGTATATTGTAGTTTAGTGCACCATCTGTGCGAAATTGCATTCTAAGGGGGAAAAATGGTACATCGAACAGTGGAATTTAAAATATTTCTCGATCAGAGATCAAGATTTTCACCGGAAACTTTTAACAGAATTCGGCGCTACCTTTTTAAATAATCTTTCGAAAATCATCTTTCTTCAATACCAAAACGGAGGATTTTAAAAAATTATTACGTTAATTTTTAGTTTTTTTCATCTACTAACTCACACATCCGAGTCCTGTTACATATAAGGCGCTTTCCTATACTGCAATATGTTACAAAACGATTAAGGATAAATCCTGTTCTACTAGGTACCCATGCTAAAACTGTTGCTAATGGAAGTACTATAAAGTAGAAAAGCCTAAAAAGGCAAATTTTGGGAGTTAAAAGAAGCAATTGTTTAAAATGGGAAAATCTATTTTTTACTTATTGTATTTTAAGAATACAAAGAAAATATAAGAGAGAAAACTATTAGATGATTACTCGAAGGGGGAGCGTTGGAAAACAAGGTCTTCAACTACTGCAATGATTTAGACCTTCTCTGTGTATGTACTTAAAAAATGTTGCTTCAAGAAGAACAAGTTTAAGAGGTTACATGAGTTTCCTCGGGTAAAAACCAGCCTTTATTGAACAATTTTTCTCGCATATAAAAAATTAAATATTTTATTAGAATTTTTTATTGTTACAAACATACACTATTTACGAAAGAAACTCTGAAACTTTTAGCAAAAAAAATTTAAAATTCGGTCATTGCGGATGCCATTTCTGGCGACTCCTCGAAAAAAGAAAAACAATACGCCTGCCAACGCGGAAATAACTCCTACAGGATCATCTATAGTAAAAAAGAACGTGTTTTAGTTAAAACCTCAAGGGGTCAGTAGGGTGATCTTTTTTTTTTTTTGCATTTTCTGTTCCATTATACCCTTAAAACTAATGTAGAAACCTCCTCTACCATTGGAAGGTTTCGAAAAAGGCCAAAAAATAATAATACCGCTCGATGTTCGTAGCGCTCGGAGTTCACCTCAAACTTTAACCGCGTTTTTCTCAAACACACACTTTTTTAAACTGGCGGACATGATTCCGGTCGAACTGCTCAACCGATTTGCTTAATTTTTTTTAAATATTCACAAAACGCCTGGCTAGCATCTCTATAGCCAATTACAATTTATTGACAACGTTATGACAAAATTTAATTTATTTAAAAACAACAAGGGGAAAAATTAAAAAAAAAAATAAACGTTAATTACTGTTTTTATTTATCAACATTTTTTCATGATTCCAGTAGGAACGATAACTATTCTCGTACTTTTTAAGAATAAATTGGGTTTCAGATGATCCAAACATGAGAAAACGTGTCCGGATCTCATTCACCCAGCTCCGACAGATGTCATCAAAAAATTCCGAAAAATCCACGATATACCTCATGATATGTGAAAAAAGTTCTATTATAGAATAAAAATTTCTATGAAAAAAAATGTCAAAACCCCTACTAACCCTTAACTTATAACTTGGACTAAGAAAAAACTGAAAATTTGATTTTGTACAAAAGAACGAAAACTTCTGAGAAAATTTCGCGAAACTATTACTCGGATCAACTTGAAAATTTAGGGCATTATTCTAGAGTTGTAGAATTTAATAAGACAATAAAAAAATCGTAAACCTGTAAACACATGTAACCCCTTCAAAATAAGCTGATAGACTGATTAAACTAAGCGGTTATTCTTTAAACAGCTGTAACTCATAAGTCATTTGAGATATCGATTTAAAATTTTAGTATGTTATTTCTAAAGTCGTCACCTATTGAAATATGAGAAAAAGTTGTTTATGTTTTTTTTACACCATGTGTGACCTAAAGTTGATTAGATTTTGAGATTGTGATTTAAATACCAGCGCAAAAGTTGTAAAATAACATTAACTTAGAAACCCGCAGAAACTGAATGATTTTATTCCATTTCTCCATTATTTATAGAATTTTGTTGTTTTAAGCACTCTCCACTTGCATGGTTTCGCAGTAAAGCACAACATTTATTAATCTATACAACTGTTTCTTGAAACTCAATAAGCAATAAATCACCTTGGGCATGGTAAGCCACTCAGTGATAAAAAGCTTTTAAAGCACTTACACTTTATAAATATACATTGCCGAAATAACTCAAAATCACGAAATTTTCCGCAACGAAATTGCTTTTGCACAAGCGTACGGGCATTAAAAGCATACAAAAGGGTGAAGAAAACTATGGATATGCAGGCATGCACTCACACATATGCGCGTGTGTGTGTGTATGAGTGGGGATTGTGACACACAATGGCAAATCATTGCAAGTCCCACATGCGCAGCAATGAAACCGCAAAGAAATAGAAAAAGAAAGAGAAAAAAGCATTATAATAAAAAGGCGCAAATACTGCGGTGCATGCAATTTAACCGACACCCACCGAGCTGAGTAAGCTGCTCACATTTCGAGCGTGGCTGTTTCCTATTTGTTTTTGTCGTAAAATAACTACTCACATTTTGCTTGCGGGTAAAACAGCTCATATAAATGCAGTTATTATTCATTTTATGACAAATTTCCAGTGCATTTTCATGAAAGAAGGCAACGCAGACCGGGCCATACGCTCCACACCGGCGCAGACACCGCGCACCCGTGAGTGTGTGTGTGTTTTATGTGAGCAGCTGACTGTGGCAAGATAGTAGCGGATGTGCACGTATGCCACTCGAGTCGTTTGCCAGCGCTGCCAGCCGGGGCGCACACTCCCGCGCACATCCAGTGGCCGCTGGTTATGCGTATCCATTTGAGTGCTTGCACATACATACACTCACACATGCCTGCAAGTAAGCATGCTAAAAGGGTTTGTGTGGGAATGTACGATTACTCATCTTTATGTTGTTTTTTGTTTTTATTTTTGAGAATGTTTTCACATCTCACATTTCTTTGTTGCTTCAATATTTTCCTGCACCTACAAGTTTATTTATTTTACTCGCACATACACCTACAAATGTGCACATGTGAGCATGTGTGTGTGTTTTCATGCATATTTATGTGAATACATTCGAGTTCGTGTATTTATGCATTTATTTACTCTTTTATTTGCGGTGTTGTTCGTATGCAAAAATTATTTGCACAAACCATACCGACCAAATGGCAAGCAATAACAACTGCTAGAAAACAAAGAGTGATAAAACATAACAATAACCAAACAGTGTTGCCTGCCACTACGCTGTGTTCGAACGCACACACACCAGCTCCTCATAGCTGTTACTCTGCTCCAGCTGTATGTAGAACTCCCAGTAAGTCATAGAAAGGTTTTGAGAGTCGTGGAAGTTTTATTAACGATCAACTTAAAAAATAGCCGCTTGGGCTTTTCGAAATACTGACCGTTATTCCGCAAGCGCTTATCGAAAATTGCTCGAACATATCTTGACGTCTTTCACTAATGTTGGGACCACTATTTAGAACCCGTTTTGAAATCAAGTTTGCAGAAGAATCCAAAGTTTCTTCGAAAAAAATAAAGTTCGTACTACAAATGCAGGGACCAGTCATCGTTAATATAAAAATATGTAGTATGTATACGAACCGGGCAGCTACCTATAGATTCAAATAAAATATGTTGGAAATGAGAGCGTTCCTGCATACAAGTTCCACATTTTTGGTGCTGTGGGTGCACATGGTATACCTCTATATTTTTCTCCTGCCATAAATATTTGCATTACTGTTTTTTCGGTGTTTTTCTTATTTTTGTTTTATTGCTTTATTTTTTCGGTTCGGTCTTTATTTACAAAGTGTAAATGCTCCATTTTGGAGCCAATGGGATGAGGCAGCTAAACGAAAATTACATAGCGCAAGCAAAAATACCGTTATATCTACACTCGTTCACTTTACAGCACGGCATAATTTCCTTTTTGAGAATATATGGCAAAATATACATTCTGAATATTTTTAACACAGAGAGATAAAGTGTTACACTTTCGTGCAGAAATTCGATTTTAACGCGTACTTAATATATGTACATTGAGACAAAAAAGCACTCGGAAATTGTGATTTAATTTGCTAGGTAGATAAGTTGGTTGGACTGTCTTTAATTACTATGCTAAACATGAGCGCGATCTTTCAACCAGTTTGCTCACAGCAGCTGCTTAAGTTGGTACACCTCAGTGTGGGTGAGATAAAATAGATAAAAATATCGAAAAAAGAATTTTTCTCAAATTTTGTATTTCTAACCGAATTTTGTGATGCAAGAACACAAGTCTATGAGTGGTAAAAAGCCCTCGGTCTAGAGATCATTGAAGACATGGCTCGTTCTGGATGAGCTTCGACCTCTTCAGCTGGTGAAAATATATATTAAAAAGTGGAGGATATGGCGCTTGAAAATCCTCAGCCAAGTTTTATATAGATTGCTGCATCTCTCCAGAATCCGTTCAAATGAAATTGGTGGATATTTTGGGTACAAAACGCGTTCTTGCTTGAGTCAACCCGATAAATCTAAATTTGTGTCCGAATTTGTAGCCAATCAATACCATCGATCAACCACCGTATTCAACAGATTTGGCTCCGTGTGATTTTTTTCCTGTTCCTCAAACTGAAATTACCGCTCCGTGGAACCCGTTTTCAGTCGATCGAGAAAATAAAATTTGCTGAAGGAGCAGAAGACCATCCCAAAAAGTGCTTATGAAATGTGTTTCGAGGACTGAAAAATCGTTGGCGTAATTATGTTACATCTGGTGGGGATAACTTTGAAGACAACAAAATAAATATTGATGAATAACTAAAGATTATGCGTATTTTTTCATAACCTGTCTGCGCCCAATACACCCGTAATTTGTTCAGATATTTATCTTGGATAGCAACTTAGAAATGTTCCAGTAGACACTAAAGGTTTAAAAGTAAACACTTAAGTTATAATAAAGTATGTTAGTCAAGTTTTCACTTTTCAGAAAGCATAATACTTAAAGTCTGCAACCTTATCCCCTTGTGGTAATTACATTAAACCTGTAAATGCAAAATTAAATGTCGAACCATTATAATTCTAAAAATGTGTATTATAATTCTACTTTATCGTTTTATTTCAGGGCATCCCGGTCACCCAGAACGTATCGTGGGGCATCATCATTTCCACACGTTCGCTGGTATTGCAGCGCGTTGCACGCGTCCACGCCGGCTTCTACGCCTGTGCGGCGGCCAACGACCGCGGCGAAACGCAGAGCTCGCTGGTGAATTTGCGTATACGCTGTAAGTGCTTTCCGATTATTATCATTGTAAAATCAACTATTTTCTCTGAAACACATTTTACGTTTTATGAATAATTTAATGCGCTCGGGGGCAACTAATGCGAATTCGACATCAAATTAGTGAAAGAGTACGCGTGACCCCCCAAAGCTGCATTTGCATGCGATTGCGAGTGTCACTAGAAATGCAAAGCACGCTGTCACGCGTAACGCAAATGCGTCCGGCGTGGTGACACATTCGATTGCATTTCCGAAGGACTATTACAGGCGTTTAGACGCCGCGCTCGTTCGAATGAATGGCAATGACAATAAATTATTCTCCAGCAACAATTGTCTGCTCATAAATAGACGGTTATGTGCCGCTTTGGCCGCACTACTGGCTGGGGTCGAACGCGTGCGGCAGAGGTCAATGGCATTCACTAACACTCAATTAAAAGCTATCTATGAGCCATGATAGGCGCAGTTGATTTGAATTGGGAATATTTGGGTTGGACTTTAACAATTGTTAGAGGAACAAATATGGTATTTGTATACCACTGTTGGACATCTTTATTTTCTGATGATCAGAGTGTTCTACACTATGGGGATTTATTTATATATAATAAATCAATTAGATACAGCTAATCCAATATTAAATGAAAATAATTTCATTTTTGTAAAAAATTTTTTAAGCACCTCCCATGTTGCATGTGTTGGTAACATTAGAATTCACCCAAGCTTCGTTAACAATTTTGGCACTACATGCTAAGCGATTGTGGCAATAATTCCAATCTGCCATTCTGTCTGGTCATCGAGTTGTGTAAAATTACAACTTTAGTCCATTACTCTCTATTTGCCGCTACTAATTCAACCACATGCGTGTCATAGAAATTTTATTCAGCATACATGCGCCGGAAATTCGCAGTTCAGTAAACGAAATAAAGGAAAATTTGTAAAATATATATTAAACGCAATTCGTTTATAGCTTTGGCGGATGTACAGCTAGTTTACGAGTGGTTTGAATATCTGTTTGAATTATTCATTCAAACTGTTACAAAAGCTTGATTGCTTCTAAAATAATTATGCCGTATTTTTTTAAGAATTTATAGTATTTTGGCTGCCATTTTGACTACATCCTGTAGTTTCATATTCCCATTTAGTGCAAAATAAATTATTTTGAGCAAACTTGTAGTCGAGAGTGCATATACCTAGTATATAGAGTTCTGATTAACACAATTTTCCAAAACAAGGAAGTGCAGTATCTAGAGTCTTACACTGGTAAACATTTAAAGATTCAGTAGAATGTTCTTATTTAAAAATATTCTTATTTCAAAACGAAGAATGTGCTTACTTAAAAAAATATTAGGCAGTCGAAAAAGTCTTTTCGTATCTTGTCAATAAATGTCGTTGCAGTTGTATATCTCCAGAGCTAGAATCACATTGTGTCATACCACATGGTGTTGGAAAGGTCAGATTAAATTCGGGGAAGTTCAAAAAAAGTTACGGCTGTTCAAAAATAGTGAAAATAATGAAGAAATTTGCTACATTTTGAAATTTATGATATAAAAAAGGGAAAACTGCTACGCATGCCAGCAATGAAATTTGTGAAATTTACGGAGACGATGCTGTATCAGTTCGTGTAGCACAACAATTGTTCGGAGGCCAGACAAAGGACAGTTCTGAAAATTTCGATGTGAAAGGCCAAGGCCAGAATTGACTCCGCGAAAGTTTATGCTGAGGGTTTGATGGGACTCGGAAGGAATCATTTACTATGAGCTGTTCCAGCCTGGTCGAACGATTTATTCTGTAAACAACTGATGAGATTGAAGCAAGCAATGAAAAAAACGACCAGAACTGGCCAACAGAAAGAGCTTTGTCTTCCACCAGGACAACAATCTTTTTATGACTCGGAAGGGAAACTGGGAGAGCCTGGCTGGGAAGTTTTGATGCATCCACCATATAGCCCTGAACTTCCGTCATCGGACTACCATTTTTTTGGGTCAATGCAGAACTCACTTATGTTGGCTTCAAGAGAAGTCGGTAAAAATTACTTGTCGCAGCTTTTCACTGAGAAACCAGAAAAATTTTACACTGAATTTTACAAAAAGTGGTCAACCAAAATGGTACATATTTGGTTCACAAAAATTCATTATAAATATTAAAAAATAGGTTGAAGTTTCATTAGAAATACGAAAAGACTTTTTCGACTACCCAATATATTGGGTATATGGAGGATGAGGGAAGTACTGTTCAAAATTTACATATTTTTGGTACAACGGCATGCTGTCACACATAAGATACTCTGTAAGAAATAGCTATATGTACTGGTATTTACACATTTGGTGTCTGGGTCCTTAAAAAGATATTGTGCGATTTCGAACATTTTAGCCGTATGATGGATTACTTTAGGACACTACTTGCTTTATTTGTTTTATTCTGATAACTTCATGGTTATTTATAGATTCGTATACTGTGAAGTAAAATAATCATATGGATGCTTTTCCCTGCATTTCGGTTGTGAAATTTGAGACTTTTGGCAATCAACATAACCGTTGTATGGGGTTAGGCGTGGTTAGTACTTGATTTTATCCATTTACCCAGTGTATGAAGAGGTTTTCCAAGTAATCACTGGCACGGTCAAACGGACAGATGGGCGAACAGAAAGTCACTCGAATTTCAACTCGTTTTTTAATACTGATCATTTAGATTTATTATACGCATTATATATTTAACTCGAATAATTTTAGATGATGCAAACAACCTATTATTCTTTGTAGCCCACATGCTGTGAGAGTATAATATTGCCTAATATAGCATCTAGCAGCCTAATTTTCTCCCTTGCGGTTTTAGAAATGACATATAAATTTATAAATCTTTTACATTAAATATGATTATTATATTACAACTGCCATTGTTCATCAGATTATCAAACTTTGTTAGCATAAATTTTAATTTTTTCTGAATTATAGCCTTATTAAAAAAATTATTCGAGAATTGTGCCAAATACATACATAATAAAATATTATATACCTACAACTCACATTTCATACATCCTTACGTACATTTAGTACCAGAACAATAATGAATTTGACAAAATAAATATAAACAAATGAATTGCATAAAATTTATAGTCCCAAATTGATTACCTTCGGATAGCAAGCTAATTCATGCTGTCCAAACGAAGGCAATGAACAGAAAATACCAGCAAAGCTCTGCTTTAATTTACTGCTATTTTTCACGACAAATGAATTAATTAATACTTGTATTTAAAAACATAATTAGTAGAAACGCCTAAAATGCAGTCAAATATTTGCATATGAATATGTTTTTAGTAAATAGAATAATATTTGTGGCGGGTGGAAAAGATGGCAGTCATATTAATATTCCATTTTGTTTATAGTACAAATAAATAAGCAACGCTGTGGCGCGGGCGGAGCAGAAATATCAACACGTTTGCGTTTAAAATCTCTGCTTTCGTTAACATTACACACACTCCTAGTCAACTGTTGCCTTCTAAAGAAGTTGCTCATACGCCCCGTCCACCTTGTAACCAAATATGCGCTATAAACAAAATTAAGGAATAATTAAGCGCTTTTGCCGGGTTTCCACGAGATTTTGTAATTTTTTTTTTAACTTTAGCAGTTATAGAGTAAATCGGAAAGAGCGAACCCGAATGTGCGACAAAATACTTAAAGTGTGTTGAAGTCTAATCAATGCACTGCATGAATGGCTGTTTGTCAAAGACAAGTAATAAACACATCAGATGTTGCAGATAAGTGCACGACCGTGCTTTTCAATAGCCAACTCGGCGTACGCACTCACACTTGCGCACATCCATTGGTAATAAACGCTCTCATTACTGACGCTGTTGCATAATTAGCGTAATTGAAAACAAACAATGCGCATGTGACGATACATTCTAATTCAATTCGTCGCCCTGCCGCGCCGAATGTAAACACACACTCACCGCCGCTCATGCAAGCGGCTGTGTGTGCCCAGCCATGTAAGCATTTTTTCTCCCAGTGCACAATTATTGGCGGAAGCATATTTTACACCAGTTATGAGCGGCTTGTTAATGAAAAGCACACATGTTGAGTGCACTCAACAATGCGACTAGTGTGGGCACATGGCATACAAACTAATATGTGTACAATGGACATACTTCACAAGCACGCAAGCATTGATTAACTCAAATATTACCGATGTATATCGAATTTTTAGTGTCAGCTTAAAGCTCCTTTTTTGGAGAATATGTTTAAAAAGAAAGAAGAAAATTTGAATTCTTTCGAAATAAAAATAAAATTATAAATTTTCATATATGTATTAGTATTATTATCTATTAAAATTGAAACTACAGTAAATTTGAAAAAGATCTCATAAAAGTAAAAAAATACGTAGTTTTGAAATGATGGCGTCATAAACTTCAATTTCCGATATAAACTTGCATTATATACATATACACATATACATATAAATATAAATACATATGTATATGCTGGTGGATCCTCCCACGCGTTGCTGTGGTATACATTTATTACTATTATCATTTAATAAACTATTCAAAACAGTGAAAATTTCATTTACGAATAGAGCGAAAAACGTTTTCGGTCGGTATAAGAATCCAAGTTCCATTATACATTAAATATCAATAGAAACAAGAAAAAACGTTAACTTCGGTTGCACCGAAGCTAAATACCCTTCACAGGTGCATTTCTGTTAGTAACTATGTGTCCAGTTTGTATAGAAGCTATATGCTATAGTTAACCGATCTGAACAATTTCTTCGGATATTACATTTTTGCCTTAGAAAATAATATATACCAAATTTCGTGAATATATCTTGTCAAATGTGAAAGTTTTCCATACAAGAACTTGATTCCGATCGTTCAGTTTGTATGGCAGCTATATGCTATAGTTAACCGATCTGAACAATTTCTTCGGAGACTACATTTTTGCCTTAGAAAATATTATATACCAAATTTCGTGAATATATCTTGTCAAATGTGAAAGTTTTCCATACAAGAACTGGATTCCGATCGTTCAGTTTGTATGGCAGCTATATGTTATAGTTAACCGATCTGAACAATTTTCTCGGATATTACATTTTTTCCCTAGAAAATAATCCATACCAAATTTGGTGATGATACATTGTCAAATGCGAAAGTTTTCCATATGAGAACTTGATTCCGATTGTTCAGTTTATATGGCAGCTATATGCTATAGTGGTCCGATATCGGCCGTTCCGACAAATGAGCAGCTTCTTGAAGAGAAAATGACGTTTGCAAAATTTCAAAAGGATATCTTAAAAACTGAGGGACTAGTTCGTATATATACAGACAGACGGACAGACGGACAGACAGACGGACATGGCTAAATCGACTCAGCTCAACATCCTGATCATTTATATATATACTTTATAGGGTCTCCGACGCTTCCTTCTGGGTGTTACAAACGTCGTGACAAAGTTAATATACCCTGTTCAGGGTATAAAAATAACGAATTTAAGGCTGTTTTCTCAGTTGGGTTAACAGCATCTGTCAGTTCTAGTTAAAAAAGGTTCTTTACCGAAAGAAAGAGCCTTGGTTAAGTTTATCAGAACTTAACTGCCAAAAGGCTGCTAACATAATATTGGGAAAATGGCGCGCAAGATTTGTCATTTTACTGAAAATTATAACTACAGTTAAACTTTCCTAAATCGAATCAATACAATACAATTCAGAAAAAAACTACGAGTTATGCAAGAAATTTGTATGTAATTTACTTCTATTGCTAATTGAAGAGTTCGAGTTGTGGAGAACTTCGAGTGATAGAAGTTTGAACTTTACAAGTTCAACTGTATTATATACAGTGGGCGACAAAAGTCCACGTACGACCCATATTTTTGATGTATTGCTGAATGTAAAAATAGTATGGAAAATGTAATGATGCAGTTTTGTCTTAATTACATTTTTATTAGGAAATTATAAAACAAAAAGTGTACTCCAATACAAACATAACAAACTATTCACAAAAAACTATTTTTTGGGATTGCGAATAGATGCATATGTTTAGAAATATATACAATGAACTCTCCCATAAAGAGACACTGACGTACCAGCCTTTCTATCCGGTTATTAGATTTGTCCGCTAAATAGAGCGTGCATTGTTTTGATTGTCCTATCTTCTAAGTTGCTTTAAACTGGACAGAGTATGCTAAATTTTTCTAAAGTCGGTTCTATAGTTTAGAAGTCCATCGCGGATAAACAACGCGACACGTTTAAAGATGTATGTTTATATAGCGTGTCAATTTCTTTCGATAAAATCAGTTTTCGACAAATATTCTAGCTATCACTCTAAGCAACTTTGCCTAAGAAACTATAGGTCTAAAGATTCGGTCAAGATTTTTAATGTGAAGTTCAAAAAAATCGAAATAATCGGTTGTTTGAGAGGTGTATGATATATTTGTATGATCTAACCCAAAAAATTATAAATAAGATATCAAAATAGACCTAAGTATTAAGTTTCATGTGGATATTTCAAAAACTGACAAACAAAATTTTATAAAAAAACTTCCCCTCAAATATCGCTTGCTCGAATCTGGTTTTAGACACATAGTCACTTGAGTAAAGTTGTTCAGAATGATCCCTAGAACATTTTCCCCGAACGCGGGTTTTCCGTTTTTTTTCACTCGCTGTAAATCCACCCAACCCGCTCTAAAGTACATACATACGTACATACATATATAAGTTTTAAGATGCATTTGGCAAATTATGAATCATGAAAACAATTTTATTATCAGTAGCAAAAGCGGAAAAAATTAGAAAACCAGGAGGAAATTTTTTATTAATGGCAATACATAATAAAATAATAAAATTATTCAAAATAACAACGCATTTATTTCCCTTCAAAACGAGATACATATGTACATATGTCCTTGAGTGAATAGTTCTGCCGAAATCAAATACATATTTATTGCTGCGTATACATACTTGAGTATGTATTGTGGCACGCAGCTGTTCCCAAAATCGATAAGTATATTCAAATTTCCCCTTTTGAAGTCACTTCGAGTTTTTTAAGGAGGGGTAAGGTCAAACAGCACGAAAAAAGGCATGTTTTTGTGATTTTTTTTCTAACGATACAGTTAAAATATATTTATTTAACGAAAAGTACATTAAATTATGACATTTGAGGAATGTCTCATCAAATTTTTATAAAGAAATATTGAAAACTATGGCAATGGTAGCAATTGTTCGGACGTGTCTCGCAAAAAAGTTGAATTACGGTGCCCCTCATAACTCGGTGCTGGATCATCTGAAATCAAAAAAACCAAGTTCATTTGTTAGATAATAGTTTGCCCTAGGTAACGCTGTCGAGTTTTTTTTTTAATTTCAATTTTTGAATTTTTTCGAAGACTTTGAAGTAAAAAACACAATTTTTTGAGAAAAAATCGGCTAATTTGTCATTGTAAAATCAAAATTATGAACAAAAACAAAAAAACTCGACAGCGTTACCTCGTAAAATAAAGGATTGGTGCAGTAGTTTTGCAGTTATGAGGGGCACCGACTTTAAAAACGTGAGTTGTGGGAAAGAGGGAAACATGCCGAGTAACAATAGCGCGCTCGGGTCGGGTCAGGTATATGTACGAAAATCGGGCAGGTATACAAATGCTCATAACTTCGTCAATTTTGCTTTAATTGACTTGAAATTTTAACACAATATTCTTCAGATATCATACATTCAATTTAAAAAATAAAAAAATAAAGTTAAAAAAAAAAAAAAATTTAATACCTTACCCCCCCTTAATATAACGGCATGGTCATAAGATGGCCATAAGCTGCTTGTTTTTCACAGTTCAACCACCATGGCTACCTCTTGTTGGTACACAATTTGAACAAATAAAAACTCGTACATATTTATAAGTTTTCGTGTGAAATATTTAGAGCAATATATTACTTTAGATAACTTGAAATTCATGTATTTAAATATATGTGCGCATGTGTTGGTACATACACACTTATGTTTACAAACAAGCGGTTGCAATAAAATTTCAAACCCAATCGCTTGGAATGAAACGCATGAATTAAATAGACGAGCGAAATTCTGAGGCGAAACTACGCGTAAAAATACATACTCACATGTACAAGTAGCTGCGCTTATGTGCCCGTGTGTGGGTCGTGGATAAGCGTGGCTGATGGCAAACCTACACCAACCAGCATTCATGTATGATTTTACATTCAAAAACGCATGTGTATGAGTGTATGTGCCGCTATTGTGGGGTATAACGGTATGAGTTTGTGTAGAAAATTTGTTTCTTGATTCTTTCCTTCGTGCGCACGAGTGCACATCGGAGAAGGCTCACTCATAACAAAAACACGCACACTCGCTTCCATAATCACACTTACAACTGAATTTACAACTGTAAACGTATTTATCCACAGCGCCGGAACAACTTTGATGAATAGTGTGCGATATTTCCAACAACAAATATTTGTGTGTTTTCGCTCCACTTTTTGCATAAACCGTTGACATATTAATATCAAATAATTATGCGCGCAAATATTTGCTCGAGTGAAGTGTTATCAGCGATATTGTGACAACATATTTGAATATGGAAATTTGCAAACGTCACAAGGTACTTAAAAAGAAGTACATACATATGTACATTATTCAATTTTGCATTGCGTAACTTCAAAAATGTATGCATGTATATTTGTATGCACGAGTATTTATATGCACACAAAAAGAATGTAGCAAATGATCGATGGAGCGTTGGACGATTTTTTTTTTGTTTTTTGTTTTTGGGGATCGGTTTAGAAGAGTAATGGTATTATTCCAAGCTTAAAAAATAGATGAGTTATAGATGAGGCTGGCGAGGTACTCGTAATTCAATTAAAATTTTAAACTAAAACTTTTCCAAAAAAAAATGAATTTTTTGTTTGTTAAATTTGAAAAACTTTCTGACAATCAAACCGTACTTTTCGAAGCACCTTCTGTACATCGGCTGCAAAAACAAGTAAATTCAAAATTTTCAGCACGAATCGGCGATTATTATCGTACAATATATTTTGTAAATATACTTTTTTTATATTTATTTATTAAATAAAATAACTCTTCAAATTAAATGTCACAAAAAATGCTTTTTCTCTGCCTTATATATGTATACTTGGATATAACCTCTAATGGCAAACAAGTTCCGAAAATTAACTTCCGCCGCAATATTTTCATTATTTTTCTTCATCATATTTTCATCAATTTCTCTCATTTTTTAAATTTTAAAGTCATCGCAACTACCAAAATATATAATTATTTTAATGCGAGCATTCTTCCTTTCGTTTTCTTCAGATGCTCCAGTTTGCAGCACGAACACAATGATTGTTATTGGCGCCTCACTTGAGGAGGCGGTGCCGATACCATGCCGCGTTAACTCCGATCCGCCGGAAATTGATTTCGAGTGGACTTTTTCGACGAGCGGTGAGCACTTTGAAGTACCATCAGGTCATTATGCAACCATACAAGAGGCCACAACAACCGGCGATGTGCACCGCACAATAATCGAGACAAATGATACACACTTCGAGACTTACGGTAATGTAGCAAATATTTCTTAAAATTTCAATGAGCGAAAATACGTTGTTTTAATTGAAAAAATACACAAAAGGAACACACATTTCTCCAACATATGAATATATGT
This sequence comes from Bactrocera correcta, assembly GCA_027475135.1. Lineage (NCBI taxonomy): Eukaryota > Metazoa > Arthropoda > Insecta > Diptera > Tephritidae > Bactrocera > Bactrocera correcta. The sequence continues at coordinate 107,568,238 of CM050323.1, forward strand.
ATGTACATGTGAATTTACAACATACACACATTGTTATGCTTTCATTACAAAATTGTATGTATGCTATGCCTCCGATCTAAAATTTAATTAATTCCAACATACCTTGTGTTTAATTAAAATGATGAGTTTTGTTTGCAAGTAGATTTTTCTTCAACGAAAACCATTCATTTATTTATACCAGAAGATTTGTAAGCACTTGGTTACGAAAATTCACTCACAATTCACCGAAAATGCTTTGTGCGTATTTTTTGTTGCGATTTCTCATATACAATCTCTTATCTGAAATAAGCATGCCTGTACATGACAGTCAACTGACTGATAAAAATTAAATTGATATCGAAATTTCACTAAAAACTAGAAATACCTCCTCCATGGCATTACACAACAAAGTAGATGCTCAGCCTTACACAATTATGAATATTCACATACATATAAGTATGTATGTGTATGTTTGAGCTTATATTATATTTGCCATCCTTACATATTGAATGTTTGCTCTTTTCTTACAGTAGAAACTGTAAGCGAATTGATATACACGCCGAAGGGCGAACGAGACTATGGAACATTGGCATGCTGGGGTCAAAATTCAATTGGCAAACAAACGGAGCCTTGTCTATTCCAAGTCGTGCCAGCAGGTAAGTCAATACATACATACATACATACATAAAGTCCGTATATTGTTGCATCAGAAGCCGAGACATACCGATTACTCATCGCTCTGCACATTTATATTAAATTTATGCAATAACGTAAATATATGTATATGTAAATATGTATGATTATTATATATGATATTTGCTTATTTCGACACACGTTTTATTTGCAAATCTGTGCAACTAAAATTCAGCCTTAGAAGACATAAGTAAGCTTTTTTCAAAATATTATTATTTTGAATTGTATTAATATTTAGATAACAAATTTGAAATCAGTTTCCATTCAAGTTCTCTCTGTACAGACTTAGATATTAAGGAGTTACGTGGGTTTACTCGGGTAAAAACAGCCTTTTTTCAAAAATATTTTTCTCATATAAAAATGAAATATTTTATAAGAATTTTTTATTTTTACATACATACAATATCAACAAGGAAATTCTGAAATTTTTGAAAAAAAAAAAGTATTTAAACTCGGTCAACACGATGCCATTTCCGTTGATTCCTCGAAAAAAATATGTGCCCGCGTTAACAAAATAACTCCGTACAAGATTATCTAAAGTGAAAAATACGTGTTGGACGAAGGAAAAAAAATACGAAAAATTAATTTTTGGCAGACATTTTTACAAAAAATTTTAATTATCCATTTTTTTTTTTCAAACAGTTGTAATCGAAAAAAATCCTTTGAACAAATCTTTACGAATTGTATCTCAAAGACTTGTTTAAAATTTCATGAAGATCGATTGACAGTTCTCGAGAAATCTTGCCAACCGACTTCAAAAGCACAGTTTTGAGAAAAACGCGTTTAAAGACGGCGCACTTAGTCTAGCTAGACTTGAGCGCACAAGTTCTTAACGCTGCATTTGTGAAACTATTACTTTTATCAACCTGAAAATTTAGAACAATATTCTAGAGGTGTTGTAGAATTTAATAAGATAAAAAAAATCGATTTATTGAAACCCTTGTAACCACTTATAAGATCAAACTCAGTCGTCCTCATACTGTCACTCTTCAATCACTTAAGTTAGCTGAGTTACGACATGAATAAAGGTTAGGAAAACCAAGCTTGCCTTCTCAAACTAATCAGCTGTTCGGCGTTTTAAGCGCGTCGGACCTACTCTTTAAGCCCGACATATCCCACACCTATTTTAGCACATATCTTATTTATATATATATATATGAATGTATGTATATTATTTAGATCATATTTTGTCGCAAAAGGCCGAGCACACAGACTAAATAGATACAAGTACATTCTAATACAAATATAGTGTTATGCTTGATGAATTTATTTCGCAAAAAATATAATCTGTTTTCCATCTATTTTCATTGATTTGTCTGTGCAATTGTGTGTATGCGCGCAGCCAAGCCGGGAGCATTGCGTAACTGTACATTGCGTCCATATGTGGTGACCTCTGCCTCGCTAAATTCATCGAACCAGACAACAATGCATAGCAATCAGATGATGCCAGCACAATATGGACGACAGGAATCAAATTTTCCGCATACGGAGTATGTACGTGAGCGACATAATAACAATGGCAACAATAACAACAGCGCCAGCAACAATGGTAATAAAATTCACAATGGAAATGGCAACAGCAAGGCAATCAGCAGCAGCAGCAAAGGCAATAATAAAATCAACAATGTTGTTAATAAGCAGCCGCAGGAGAAGAGGAAAAAAGCTGCAACCTCATTTGCGGAGCAAAAGCAAAAGAAATTGCAATACCAACAGGCACGGCGGCTGCAACCCAGCGAACAACAGCAACAACAGCAATTACAACACCTGAAGAAACGAACATCTTTCACACCATCTCAAACGCTGGCGGCGCTCAAACGGCAGCAACAACAGCAACACGAACAGCACAAGAAGACAGGAAGCGGCGCCAAAGCCGAGGCCGGGACTATCGAGGCAATTGGCTATGGCAAAAAGCCGTTATCAAGTGCAACGCGCAGCTCGACGGCTGATGAGAGCACCGGAACGCGACACGCAGGCGTAGCAGCAGCAGCTGGTAGCGCCAATGCCGCAGGCAACCCGGCAACAATGGTGTATATCAATAACAAAACTGATGGATTGCCCACGAAGACACGAACGGACAACAAACATCGCTTGAAACGTGCCGCTGACGAGCATGCAACAACAGCAACGGCAACACTTACACAATACCGAAACAACGAGGCTTCTAAGTACAAGCTAAAGAAGAAGGCATACAAGCTGGCGCTGGCAACAAAGGAGCTGCGGCAGCAGCAGTCGAGAAAGCGAACTTCAAAGCAGACGCAGAAGAAGATAAATGCGAGCAAAAGGCAAAAATCAAATTTATCATTGCCAAGAGTGGCTGCTGGCGCGGCAGCTGCCATCAACAACGGCAGCAATGCACCGACGAACAGCAGCAGTAAACAAACGCCTGCAACAAAATACTACAATTGGCGGCGAAAAAACACGCATAAACGTGAGATCTCACAAGAGATGAGCGAAGTAATCCATCATTTAAGGCTAGCAACAACGACAGCAGCAGCAACAGCAACTACCACTGCAACAGATACGTCAAAGGAAGCGGAAAAGGAAGCAACCAGGGCAAAAGCACAAACCCAGCGACTAGCAAAAAGAGAAATCGCGACTGCAGCGCCCAGCGAATTAACGCAACATCCAACATACGTGGACGAGACAAGTGGGGATTTAGCTGCCGTAATAGCTTCTGGTACAGCTGCGACTACACACAAAGGCAGCAGCAGCAGCACCTTTCACTTGCCAGTCGACAATTCCATTAACTCAGCGCCAAATCGGCAACAGCACACTGACGGCGGCACTGCAACTAATGAATCCGCTGTGATCGCTGCAAACTCATTCGATAAGGTGCGCATACGCAAATCTTTGACAGCCAAAAACGTTGGTTCCGTCGTCTCGGACGTTGGCGGGGAGGCTGGCAGTGCGGCTGCCGCCAACGAACGTCACTTTTTGCAACACAACAAAGCCAGTCATCACATTAGCAACTTTTCTAGCAGCGATAACGGCAAAGCGAGCGCGCAAAGCACCAAAGCCAACAGCCACAACGCGCCGCCCAGCACGCCCGAAATAAGCAATCATGCCACCGCCTTTCACCAGCAACAACAGCAGCAGCAACATGAGCAACAACAAAGCATTGCAAATGATAATCGCAACATCGATGTTATTGGCATGCAACGCGCAATTAATGATCTCGCCTCCAGCTCGGATGAAAGTGGACGGGCATCCGAAATTTTTGCCAACAAATTTGCTTATGACGATGACATGGGCGAGATTGACATGGCGGTTGACGAAGTGGATGCTGACGCCGATATGGAGGCCGAATTGGTAGGTGCCGATGCGGATGAAGGCAATGACATTGATGATGCAGATTTAAATGGCATCGTTGAACTGGATGAAGAGCTATCGCCTCCCACGACGAGTGCTCTGCAAAGTGAGATACATTTATCAGCTCACGCAGCGGATGCGCCGCACTTCGAATACTCACGCATGGAGTACAGTTTCAGCAATGGCATTGCCACTCACAGCCTGGTTGGCAGCAATGACAATGGGCATGCCCTTGGCCTGGATGGGATTGGGTACGGTGACGGCGGTGGTGGCGGTGGTACCATCAATCTCGAGAACTACGATAACATTATTTATTCGACAATGGAATTGGAATGTATGCCAGGCTATGATGGAGGTCTGCAGCAGCAATTCTTTCTCGAAGCGTACGACTCCAAAACGAAGAAGCTGCGCCTGAACACCTCAAGCACCTATGCCGATATACCGATATTTCGCATCGACTTGAGTGGTGAGTAATCGTTGTGGTATTATCAATCAAACCATGTATAAATTCTGAAGATTTTCTTGTTAGCAGACTGACGATGTTGTGGTGTTTATTTAACCTCTAACCATTCCTTTTCATCTTAATATTAATTGGTAGGCATGAGGAAGGTAAACATTTTACTACTGATAATTGTGCGGCTAATGGCTCTGATAAAGAAGTGATTAATCTGTGTTACACCTCTGAACTTCTTTTACCCTTTCCAGACTCAAGGCGTTGTAGAGTGTCAGTGGGTTTGTGACTAGCGTACGAATTTGAATGAATGAGTTGAGAGTGTTGTAATTTATTATTATTAGGTGTTCTCCAACGCATTGGGCTTATTTTCCTTACTGAAGCTAATTGTGTGTGCGCGACAAAAACGCAATCGTCAAAGTTTACCAAATCGTTTACGGTGTCTTTGATTTTTCTACACCGCTGTGAGCCGCTGTGAGTTAATGAGCCAAACTTTTCGCCTACTCGGCGCTTATTTACTTTTCGCTGTTGACTTTTTCCATTTTCAGAGTAATAAATTTTATTACTTGGCGCACAAAAACAGGCACCTTCAACCACACTCTCTATCAAGCTCTCACCAACTTTGCAAACAGACGTATCGATAAAGAGTGCGCCGCAATTTTTGGCTAAAATCTATTGGCGTTTATTGGCTTTCGCCGTTGGTTGTTGGAAGCTAAACTAGCTGAAAGCCCTCTTACATCATTTTACACGTCCGTCTTCCCCCTTACGTACTCAACCAAGCCAATGCATGCCAGTTCTCCCGCAGGCATTGCCTCAGGTTTATTTGCAAAATCTAACGAAGCGGAAAGTCACGATTAGTTAGACAAGCGCGGTAAGCTGCCAATATCAGCGCAGCGCAACCAACTTCACTCCTCCACACACTTTCCTCCGCAACGCTTCACTTCTCAACCACCAACTGCACTCTTCGTCCGCCTACAGCCAGCGACTGCTGTGCAAATATCTTGTTGCACCCACTAACCGTTTGATGGTTTTGTAAATAGAGTGAAAAGATCAAAGTCGCTTTTGAAAATCGTTGTAGGTGGTTGATGTGTGGCTGCTACAGTTGTTATTCCACCAGACTACTCGATGATTTCGGTGGCTTCTACTCCAACAGTCAGTACTCGGTGTCTTGTGTCTTGTTACTGTTGATGCGCCTCGTTAGATGTTGTCTTTTGCAGCAGTGGCTACGGAGCTGCAAAAAACTTTATTTAATTTACTTTTTACATCAACAACTACTAATAGCAGCCAAAGTTGCCAGACAACATTTGCGTACAGTTGCTTTTACCGTTGCGCAGAAACAAATACAAGTTTATTTGGGTGTGCGTGTTGGCTTCTGAAGTGGCTGTTGTGGCAAGTACTCACTAATGACTTGGTGGCAAGTTGATGGTAACTTTTTCGGAATGCTCGCTAGTTGGGGACGTAGTTGGAAACCCGGAGTTCTCCTTGTTGAAATGGGTGTGTGAAAATTTCAGCAGGTAATTAGGTGATCATATGATTTGGTGCCTGAGACTTCATGAACAACGAAAATCGTAGAGTCGCTCATTTGATTTTCTAATGTAAATTGTAATATTTGAATTATTGGTTTATTGAAAAAAATGCTTTTAATATATTTGAAAGTTACCCTAAGTTCTGAGTATACAGTTTGAAGATGAAATGAAAGAAGAAGAAATGAAAATATTTTAAATATTGAAATCCTTCATAATTAAAACCTTAATTTATTTTAAGCACATATGACATTTGTATTTATTTAATCTGCTTTTATTCGCTTTAGATTTGGCCTCAATGGACTACTATCCGGACCCGAATCCAGCACTGCATTTAGTCGTTTATAGTGCCAATCAGAAAGGTCGTTCGGAGCCGATTGTTTTGGAGAATATTCCCATAAATGAAGCGGAAAAACGAACAGGTACATATTATTGACGATTATATGCCAATATAATTAAGAAAATTGTAAATTAGGTTTTAATTATGCTTCAGTCGAGTTCTCGTTAATTGTTTTGTATTAATTGATAATAAATTCTAGTTAATTTACCACCAAGATCAGCTTTAACTAACATTATACCATCGAATATAATCTTAGAATGCATATAATTCTTGGTATGCCATCTGATCAAATTTGACCCGGACTGATAAAAAACGTACATTTTCTCGTTTTTCTTGAAACCAATCTTTATTAGCGCATAATATCCGTAAAAGCATACCAACGCTTAATCCAATTTTCGATTCATCTGTTTAGCTAGTTTGTTGGACAGTTCGACGTCATATTCATAAACCCACAACTCGTCACCAGTAATATTTGGATGGTTTGATTCTAGCTATGACACGCTTCTTACCCAAAAAATTAACAAAAAAGTATTGAATCGATCTAATAGAGATACTGAGATCCTTTACTATCTCTCTGATGGTACCACGATGATTTCCAAACAATGTTTCTTTATTTTTTTTTTCGATTGTATCGTCATTGCTAGAGCTGCATGGCTAACTCTCATGACTCGTTATCTTCCCAAAACACTTCTCCAACATTTTTAATGATACCGTGGCATTGGAAACACAAAATTTTAAGCAAAATCGCTGTTCAATATTTCCATCGTGTTCAAACAGCTGCAGACACACACTAATTATATGGAGATCAAACTTACCTTGCAGGGAGAATTCTATGCAATTAACTTATTTATCTTATTCAGTATTTGCTTGTTCGCGAATGTCCATTTATGTTTACGTGTGTTCATATATATGTACATCCATTTACAAGACTCATGCTCCGTATCTAGGTCGGTTTCCCGCAACCGATTGTTTGCATCAAGCACTTACTGGTGACCCGCAAACAACCCAGAATTGCCATTGACGGAGCTATTTGAATAAGCGAGCGCTTCACAATTTCACTCGCTGTCGTTTTAGCATTGCAAGCAGTATTATTCTCCATAATCTCGTATTTAAATTATTTATTCATTTAATACTTTTCCTTTTTACTCATTTGCATTGATAAATGTAAACAAGAAGTTTCCCAAGGAAACAGAAACAGACAAAGAACCGAAAATGAAAGCGTCCCACGAAAATATGCCGTTGCGCTTATTTACTGCCTTTTGATTTTGGTTATTTTCTTATTTTTACCCACTGCAACGTTAACCCACTCCGCCTTTGGCGACTCTGTAAAGGTTGTTGCCTTGGTTCGGGGCTGCGGACCGCTCAACAATTTTGCTTTTGACGAACAAGTCAACGAACAGCCAGGCTTGCCTTTACGTTGACATTCAATTGGTTCACATTCAATGCGCAACAACAAAGCGCACTGAACAATTATGTATAAAATACCTAGATAAAGGAACGAAATTGAGCGGCATTGTATCCTTTTCCACTGCTCAACGAGCGGCTTGTGAAACCCGTGGATGCTCCTTTTTGGCGCGAGCGACTTGTCATTGAGTTCCATTTGCGTACTTGGCGGACATACTTACACACATAAGAAGAGGAGCGCGGGAGGGGAGTCTGCATAAATTTAAATTTATGAAAAGTAAATAATGCGTCCATTGATGAATACATCGTACCGCTTTGCAATCGGTCATAATTTAACGAATTTTTGGAAAAAATGTCCAAGTCGGGTGTGAACCAAATTAATTTAATTCGATATAAATTTGGTGAATGATTGGATTTATTTTGATACCCCTTCAAAGTGTTCCGTTTTTCAGAGTAATCCTCTTGTTCTACATGAGGACTCGTATCATCCGGCTTTGGAGATAACGGCTGAAATCATAGGCGGGGGACTAATTCCACGATGAAATACAAATCTATAATGTCATGTGACAATCAAATTATTTCCAACCGAAACGTTTTCCTAATTTTTCAAGACAAAAAACTGTACTAATTTTCATAAAATGTTTTTCTGTCAACAAGTGATCTGTCCGAGTACTTCAATTAACGATCCAATTAATTCTGAAGAAAACGTCTTCTTCTTCTTCTTAATTGGCGTAGACACCGCTTACGCGATTATAGCCGAGTTAACAACAGCACGCCAGTCGTTTCTTCTCTTCGCCACGTGGCGCCAATTGGATATTCTAAGCGTAGCCAGGTCCTTCTCTACCTGGTCCTTCCAACGGAGTAAAGATCTTCCTCTTCCTCTGCTTCACCCGGCGGGTACAGAATCGAATACTTTCAGAGCTGGAGAGCTTTCATCCATTCGGACAACTTGACCTAGCCAGCGTTGCCGCAGTCTTTTAATTCTCTGAACTATGTCAATGTCGTCATATATCTCATACAACTCATCGTTCCATCGAATGCGATATTCGCCGTGGTGCATAAATCTTTCGCAGAACTTTTCTCTCGAAAACTCGCAACGCCGATTCATCAGTTGTTGCCATCGTACAAGCCTCTTTGCTCGTCGAGAGAGGACTTTGTTTCTCAACTGCCTACTCAGTCCGAAGTAGTACCTGTTGGCAAGAGTTATCCTGCGTTGTATTTCCAGGCTGACATTGTTGGTTTA